>PVJS01016802.1:6418-37127 GCA_004027185.1 Glis glis
GCCCCCGGCCCTATTTTTTATACTTTATTTTGAAACCGGGTCTCATGAAGTTGCAGAGGGCCTCACTAAGTAGAGAGAGAGAGAGAGAGACAGAGAGAGGGAGAGAGAGACAGAGAGCTGAGGCTGGCTGCGAACCTGGATCCTCCGGTCTCCGCCTCCCAAAGTACTGGGATTACAAGCGTGCGCCACCACGCCCGGCAATATTTAACTTTTTTAATTGAAAATCAGCTATGTCTGGAAAAAAGAGTGGATAGCTACAGAATTTATGAAATGAGATTAAGACCTATAGGGTTTCAATATCTATTGTGCTGAGTGGTTTTATATTCCCATCATTATAAATGTCAGATTATTAATCTAATAAAGATCAGATATTAAATCTCAATTTAAACCTCAACCTGAATGAAAAGAAGCCTTAGTTCTCCTTTACAGGGCAGTTCAGAATGATATCTGAAGTAATTCTGAGAGGCTCAGAATTTCAGAGACTGGCAAGACCAGGCTCAGAGAACCCGAAGGTAGGATTCAAGCCTGTTCACACAAGGGAAGAATGATAAATTATCTACATGGGGATACAAACCATTTATTTGATAAACTTGCCTCCAAAGTCATTTCATTTTTTTTGAGAGCAATACTGAAATGTTGCCCTAAAACAACAAAGCCCTTGTAGAGCAGATGATCTCAATTTAAAAGGGGGGGACAATAGGAGAGGGGCCTTCTTCACAAACTTCATCTGCATCTTCTTAAGAAAACAGTGAAGGTTTTCACTTCACAGAAACAGATTTGCATTCTCCAATTATCTCCAGCTAGAAGGTTACAGAGTAAATAAAAGGGGGAGGGGACGTTTACTGAAACAGCTGTAAACACAAACCAGAGTAATCCAAGCAGGATTGGAGGCCTCAAATGTGGCTGCCCTTCACCCCTTTAGACAACTGACTGCCTCCCAGCAGGATAGGAACCTGCACTATTCCAATAATTTACATAAGAAATTAGCAGCCCACATTTACATCTCAATGGTGGTCGCCCCCAGCAGCTCATCAGCTGTTAAGTATCTGCTTATCTAAATTGCCTGTAAAAATAGCTTTACCTTCCTTTAGGCCTTAGGTAAACAGAGGCTTTCTCATGAAGGGAGGTGGTGTGTTGAAACAAATTCAGGCATTCTTTATGTTGATTCATGTATATGTATGTATGCACATATATGCATGCAATATGTATGCACATATACATACATACATATGTATATAACATATATATATGTTCTCCCTTGGAGTAAGAAGATTCTTAGAACTATCCTAGAGTGAGCCAAATTGGAAGAGTGACTTGTACCATAAAGTACCAAATTTTCCACCACTTGCTGTGTGAAATGTCATCCCCAGGTGAATGACAAGGGGAAACGAATAAAGAGCCTAAAGTAGCTGATGTAGGAGTCTAACTGCAGGACACTGTCTCCAGATGGTCTTGAATTTCACTCTCCTGCTTGGGTGGGGATGGTTCTTTGTTCTCAGGAAAAAAAAATTGCATTTCCTTTATCTTTAAAGTAATGATTACACTTCCCATATACTTCTGTTCTCATGTTGGAAACTTTTTAAGAAAAGCTTGTTATCTTAGATCATTAAGTTTATAACTTGGTGGATACTAAACAACTTTCCATACCTGATTACAAATAACACCAGTGCCAGATGCCCCATAGGAGAACTAACAACATAACAGAGGACAGAGAGAGACAGGAAACCTCCCCATATATTTTTGGCATAAATTTTGTGTGTGTGGGGGGGTACTGGGCATTGAACCCAGGAGCATTCTACCTCTGATCTCCCCCAGACCAATTTTTTATTCTTTATTTTGAAACAGGTCAGCAGAGGGCAGAGGGCCTCACAAGTTGCTGAGGCTGGCCACGAACCTGCGATCATCCTGTCTCGGCCTCCCAAGTACTGGGATTACAAGTGTGCGCCACCACGCCCGACTTTTGGCATAAAATTTGATTATTTCAAAACTGTCCTCTAAAGCTTTTTACTCTGGTTCTATATTTAATTCTCCCATACAACAAGATTCACAATGTGAATCCAACAACACTGTAAGCACTGTTTCGACTTCTAGTTTATTACTTGATAAATTAGACTGCTCAATTAGACGAAAGGCATAAAATTGGATATAAAGCAAGTGAGAGAAACAGTGCTGGTCAGCTCCCACACCTCTGCAGGTTTACTCCAACAATGACTGTATTAAATCCCGGCAAAAGCCAGGCACAGGTGGAAGCAGATTCCTAAGGACGAAGCACTCTAGGCAGGCCCGCCTCAAGAGCATCGTGCCATCGCTGGAGACCACCACTGCGCTACCAGGAAAGTTATTCAGACCTTTTCATCCTCTGCGGGGGGGGGGGGGGGGTTGACCCCTTTACTGCTAATCAGACTGGGGGGAGGGGGAGTCAAGAGAAACGAAAACTCCCAAGAATGCAAACTATTTATCTATCTGGCTTTGTTTATTTGGATCTTTAGTTCATTCCAAATTATTTGCACTTGAAGCTTTGGACAGAGACTGTCCTAAGATTTTCTCCCTCCCTTTCCTCATGTCTCCTCCTCAAGATCTTCATGCACTGACATCACAGGCCCACAAAGTCTGATTATAAAAACTGCTCTCTGGTAATCTGGATAAAGTGAAACCCGCATACTGATTAGGCTGATGGTCAGAAATCAGCCACTAAAGCCAGGCATGCTTGTAATCCCAGTACTCAGGAGGCTGAGACAGGAGATCGCAGGTTCGCGGCCAGCCTCAGCTACCTAGTGAGGCCCTCCGTAACTTAGTGAGACCCTGTGTCAAAATAAAGAATAAAAAATAGGTCTGGGGATGTAGTTCAGAGGTAGAATGCCCCTGGGTTCAATCTCCAGTACCACAAAAAAAAAAAAAAAAAGAAAAGAAAAGAAAAGAAAACAGCCACTAAATTGAGGAAAGAAAGTGGAATTTAAGTTGTGATATCACCAAACCCACAAAATACTGAAAATGTTAGTTTGGTACTAGGGATGAACCCAGGGGCAGTCTACATCCAAGCCACACCCCAGCCCTTTTTAATTTTTGTTTGTGAAACAGTGCCTTGTTAAGTTGCTGAACCTGGCCTCAAGCCTGTGATCCTCCTGTCTCAGCCTCCCAAGTACTGGGATTACAGGCATGCGCCGCCACGCTTGGCTTCTGAAAAATGTTAGAAACAGGGTTTTCATTCTTTTTTTCTTTTTCTTTTTCTTTCTTTCTTTTTTTTTTTGCAGTACTGGAGATTGAACCCAGCAGCATTCCACCTCTGAGCTACACCCTCAGTCCTATTTTTTATTCTTTATTTTGAAACAGGGTCTCACTAAGTTGTGGAGGACCTCACTAAGTAGTTGAAGCTGGCTGTGAACCTGTGATCTTCCTGTCTCAGACTCCCAAGTACTGGGATTACAAGTGTGCGCCACCACACTCAGCTAGAAACAGGGTTTTCTTATTAAAAGTGTGGTTAAGCTGGGGGGGGTGGTACACACCTGTAATCCCGGTACTTGGAAGGCTGAGACAGGAGGATCACGGGTTCGAGGCCAGCTTTCAGTAACTAAGCGAGACCCTGTTTCCTAACAGGTCAAAAAAATAAAAAGGGATGGAGGTGTAGCTTAGAGGTAGAATGCCCTTGGGTTCAGTCCCCAGTAAAACACACACACACACATACACACACACACACACACACACACACACACACACACACATATAAACACACACACAGTTAAAATTTTGGAAGAGAAGGTTGACACAAATAAATAAAATGAGGTTATCAAACTATTTGCACTTTTACCCTCTATAAATTTTTACATTTGTGCTGGGCGTGGTGGTGTATACTTGTAATCCTGGTACTTGGGAGGCTGAGACAGGAGGATCACAGGTTTGCGGCCAGCCTTAGCAACATGAGGCCCTCTGCAAGTTAGTGAGACCCTGTTTCAAAATAAACAATAAAATAGAGCTGGGGGTGTAGCCAGGGGTAGAAAACCCCTGGGTTCAATCCCTGGTACCACAAATTTTTTTTCACATTTGTAATATTTATAAAAGATTTATAATTTTCATCTCTACAGTGGATGAATATTCAAAGTAAATGCAAAGGGAAATACAAACTATCTAACATCTGTATTATTTGTTTTTTAGGGGGTAGAATGGAAAGAAGGAGGAAGAGGGACACTAGAAGTACGTGGAGTACTGGAGAAACCTTGATGTGTATCTAGACTTGCTGTGCACAGACCCTCCCAGAGAAGAGATTCCCCTGGGAACCTCAGCCTCTTTGTAAGAGGCGGGTAGACACCTGCGGTGAAGTCAGAGATCACTGAGTGAGAACACACAAGGTCTTCCTCATTCCTGTCCATAAGTGTCTTTCCACGAGATCCCAGCCTTGGACACCTTGTGGAAAGATTGGAAACAGTGGAGACAACACTAAGGGGAAAACAGCAAGAAGAAAAGAGTCGAAACCCACCATCTGTAGTGCAAGATCCTTCGGGGGCAGGTTTCTGGGAATAGGGGATTGGCGGGCTGTTCGAATCAGACATTTCTTCATCATCTTCATCATCTTCGATTTCATTAACTGTTAGATTGTTCGAAAAATCCAGACTGCCATTTTGAGTGTAGCGGTGTACCAAATCTTTATCTAGATCTTCCACCTTGGGCTTGACATCTGGGTAAGCAAAGAAATCATAGTAAATTGAATAAAAAGATGCTTATGGGGGAAATGATCAGAAAAAAGCTCGTGGCTCTTCATTCAGGAGAGGAAGACCAATTTATTTCAGAGGTCCCAGGATCTGGAATCCCCACTTCTTTTAAAAGGAGTCTAGAAATGTGTGTGATTGAGAAACTTACCCGCAGATGAGAAAGGATGCTGGTCAGGGTCCAAGTACAGCTGGGAAAAAATTGGCCGTGGTACCACGCTGCTACATCGGAGGGAGGCCTCTATGGAGTTGTGGAGAGCTTCCTCAAAGCGAGCAGATTTTAGCTGCCCCGCATATGAATTCCCCATGGTCTACACCTGCCCACCCAGAAGAAAAAGCAAAAGAAAGGAGAAAATTGATATAATTAGAGATTCTATGTCTGCAAAGCACATGTACGGCAAGCATCAAATAGACCCATATATTTTACCAAGATGTGAACCGTGTGAAATATATTCTTGCTAAGACAACTTGTGCAAGTCAATCTGTTATCATCATATCACTTGTGCTTTTGGTCTTTACAGTCCAAGCCCACTTCACAAAGCTCCTTTAAATGAGCTTGTAACTCAGGATTAGATAGTAATAGATGTTTTTTTGTCAAGGCTCACCAACAAGTCAATCAAGACTGGCCTGTCAGTCATGAGGCCCAACCTGGCTAACAATGGGACCATGCCTTCTTCTCATAATTGGTGGGCTACCATATCCCTATGCCAACTCCATCAGTGATTTCAGAGTAAATATCTAATTACTACTCTGTCTACTAAGATCTGTTCCTACGGGGGGGGGGGCTGTCCTCTGGCAGAGAAAAAGAGGAAGCTTTGTGTGATGTATTTAATTAGCAAATTCTTGAAAGAATTGAGCCTTTTAAACTCAAAGAACTCATTTATGTAATTCTAGAATTTATTTGAAAAACACTGTTGTTTCTTTTGCCTCATCTGAAATATAATCTTATTTGGGACCCTTCGGGAGAGTACATCATTAGTTTTGAAACCATGACCTATATTTCTCATCACTTTTTTTTGTGTGTGATACTGGGGATTGATTGAACCCAGGGGCATTCTACCTCTGAGCTACACCTCTAGCTCTTTTTATTTTTATTTTTTTAAAACATGGTCTTGCTAAGTTGCTGAGGCTGGACTTGCAAATGTGATCCTCATGTCTCAGCCTCCCAACTACTGCTCTTACCATTAATATTTGTGTAGTACTCACTAGTTGCAAAAATTTCCATGTATAATGATAATAACATTATATGGTGTGCTAACTATTGGCTAGACCAACAATTCCCAAATGGTCTGGTCCATGCAGTAAAAATGACTTTCAAACTATTACTAGGATATTATTTGCCTTTTTCACTCTAATTCTCTTAGATGTGTATGGTGGAATTTTCCAGATTCTTTGTGATGTGTGATACTACAATGGACTGAATGCAGAAGCAGATAGGTGATTCTTCTCACTAATTTCTCTTTGGAAAAGAAAAACCTGCTCTTTCTCATAAAATAAGTATTTAAATATATATATAGCAAGTTATTTATTATTCATTGAAAAATTAATAAATAGCTAGGCATGGTGGTACATGCCTGTAATCCCAGTACTCGGGAGACTGAGACAGGAGGATCACAGGTTTGAGGTCAGCCTTGGCAACTTAGTGAGACCCTTATCAATTTAGTGAGACCCTGTTTCAAAATAAAAATTTTTTAAACATCTGGGGGGTATAGCTAAGAGGTAGAATGCCCCAGGTTCAATCCCCAGTATCCCCCCAAATTAATAAATATTTATAAAATTTATTACTTTTAATTTGTAATCGATATAACATAAATAAACAAAAACTCAATGGGATCCTCAATTTTTAAGAGTATAAAGGGGCTATGAGACTAAAAGTTTGAGAATTATTGTGCTAGACAGTATACTGAGTGCTTCATAAAAATTATCTTATTGAACCCTCAGGATTGTGAAATAGGTATGATTTCTTTCCACTTCACAGATTAAAGAACAGAAACAAGATGACTGAAGTAGGAGAAGCTAAATGGCCTGCCCACTGTCACTCATCTGGTTACGGATGGAGTCAGGACGCCATACCTGGTCACGTGATGATGAATCCTGCGGGCCCAGTACATGGGCTCAACTCGGGCAGATCTCATTTCAAGAGAGGTAATTTTGAGAATATCTTAGTTCTTCTTCTCTCATCAAGGAGAGGGTCAGATATTAAATCTCATCTGGAATGCCAAGGCAGACTGACTCCCTGGAGGGAGCCCCTGGAGAGCTGGGTGAGAAGGTTCCCGAGTATGCATGGAGCTCACTGGGAAGGGAGCCATGATCCAGCATGCCATTCAGAGCAGGAGGGGGTGATGCATAGTGTACCCACAACCCTACTGCATGGTTTGGGCATGAAACGCCCCCTAGAAAAGCTCATGTGTTGGCCATGGAGCAAGGTTCGGAGGTAGGTCATGGCTGGAGGCCATGGGCTACTGGGGCCTGGCTTGAGGACTCTATCTGCCCCCGCACCCTCCCCCCTTCAGCTGCAATGAGCTGAGCAGCTATCCTCCACCATGCTCTTCTGTTTTGGAGTCAGCCAACTATGGACTGAACCTCTGAAACCATGAGCCAAATAAACCTTTCCTCCTCTAAGTTGGTGTCATCAGGTATTTTGGTAACAGTGATGAAGAGTTAACTAATATACATACTCTCAGGTTTCCCAGACCTACACACAAGAGCTCCAAAGGAGATTTTGGTGTCCCTGACTTGCCTTAATATAGCAAAGAAGGCTTCTTAGACAATTACTGGTACCAGTACGTATCATACAGTAATTTCTATCCAAGTGGCTAGATTTGTCAAAGCTTTATCAGTAATTCCTAGGATTTAGAGAAAAAGCCAGGATCCTATTTTGGCAATCTTTCTCACAATAGGTAGTAAAAAACTAAATGCCATGAATTTGTTTTTTTAATTTTATTTATTTTATCTTTTTTTTTGGCAGTACTGGGGATTGAACCCAGGGGCATTCTACCTCTGGGCTACACCCCCAGCCCTAATTTTTTTCTTTATTTTGAAACAGGGTCTCACTAAGTTGTGGAGGGCCTCACTAAGTAGCTGAGGCTGGCCAAGAACCTGGATCGTTCTGTCTCAGCCTTCCAAGTACTGGGATTATAAGCATGCGCCATGAATTTAAATGACTAGTTTCCTTTCTTATAAAGAGTACATACCTGAAATTTACAAGACCTGATCAAAAGTTGAGTATATATACTATACCTAATTAAAAATGGTAAATGGGAGCCAGGTGTGATGGCACATACCTGTAATCCCAGTACTTGGGAGGCTGAGACAGGAGGATCACAGGTTTGAGGACAACCTCAGCAAGTAGTGAGACTCATCAACCTAGTGAGACTGTTTAAAAAAAAAAAAGAAATAGGGCTGGGGCTATAGCTCAGAGGTAGAATGCCCCTGGGTTCAATCCCCAGTTACACACACACACACACACACACACACACACACACACACACACAGTAAATGGAAGGAAATCCTGAAACTCCAAGTTTTGAGCCAAGTCCGTAAGACTTCTCACCAGTAGAAGCATAAACATTTAAATTTCCTAAAGCCCCAAAACAATGTATATTTCAACAGCACCACATGTGATCATGTGATCAAACAGGGAGGTGTTGGAAGAAAAATATGCTTTGTGACTAGTTTATCTAAGTCAAAATCCAACAGCCATTTCACCTTTCCTCTTTTGCTAACAGAGAAAACTACCAGGAACTAACACCAAGTTAACCAAGGGATTTCTTATCTGGGAACAATGGAATGACTTCAAAGGTGGACCTTTAGCCTTTCTCCAGCACACCAAATGCCTGGAAATCTTGCCTCTTCTTAATCTCCTACCAGCCCAACAAGTTATCTTCCTTTCATCATTGAGGATCTTGAAAACCTACATTCTCCAAGAGATCGTTTTAGTTTAATAAAGTGCCCAATTATAAGTGAAGAATCACCAATCTCAACCCCTTCCCTCATTGCTTAAGGAGCAATATGACAGACACATGTATACCGAGCAAATAAACATTGCTCTGAATAAAAATATTAAATCAACATAAAAATGGGAAATGGAGTTTCACCATCATAAGAGATACACATAATCCCACAGAAGCATTAGAAATACTAGGATGAAAGCCGGGCCTGGTGGTGCACGCTTGTAATCCCAGTACTTGGGAGGCTGAGACAGGAGGATCGCACGTTCGCGGCCAGCCTCAGCTACTTAGTGAAGCCCTCCAGAACTTAGTGAGACCCTGTTTCAAAATAAAGAATAAAAAATAGGGCTGGGGGTATAGCTCGGAGGTAGAATGCCCCTGGGTTCAACCCCCAGTACCGCAAAAAAAAAAAAAAAAAACTAGGATGAAGACGAGAGGAGGTATCCATTCCCTGCTCAGACTTGGTAGAGTAAAAGGAAGTAGCTGTCTTTATTCCAAACAAAAACATAACTAGATATTTAAAAAATGATAATGGTAGCCGGCATGGTGGCACATGCCTGTAATCCCAGTACTTAGGAGGTTGGGACAGGAAGATTGCAGGTTTGAGGCCAGACTCAGCACCTTTTAGTGAAGCTCTCAGAAACCTAGCAAGACCCTGTTTCAAAACAAAGAATAAAAAGGGCTGAGGGTGTAGCTTGGAAGTAGAATGCCCCTGGGTTCTATCCTTAGCACACCCCCCAAAAAAATCCCATAAAAAAAAACGCATGAACTAACTTTGCTACTCAAGGGGAAAAAGAGTTCCTCTTATAAAGAGAAAAAACAAAAACCAAGCACCTAATTAACTGAACACTATTAGAAGAGAAAGAAAGGAGGGGCATATACACTGCTCTTTCTGTACTCTGAAGTAACCAAATAGTTTTGATTATTAGAGTCTTTGTGTGCGTGGCACTGGGGATTGAACTCAGAGGCATTCTACTTGGAGCTACACTCCCAGCCCTTTTTATTTTTTTGTCTTGAAACAGGGTCTCCCTAAGTTACTGGGCACTGGCCTCGAACCTGCGATCCTCTGTCTCAGCCTCCCAAGTACTGAGATTACAGGCATGCACCATTGTGCCAGGCTGAGTAGGTTTTTTTGTTTGTTTTTGTGGTGCTGTGGATTGAACCCAGGGGCATTCTACCTCTAAGCTACACCCCCAGCCCTTTTTATTTTTTTATTTTGAAACAGGGTCTCGCTAAGTTGCTGAGGCTGACTTCAACCCTTTGATTTGCCTGTCTCAGCCTCCCAAGTACTGGGATTACAGGCGTGCGCCACCACACTCAGCTGAGTAATTGTTTTTTAAATGAAGAATTCCAGCCAATAAACTGCAAAGAATGATAGAAATATAAAATGACCACTTTGAAAAATGGATGCATGTGATGATAACAATGAAACCATTAGGTAGAAGGTTGCCAAGGAACTTAATAATGGCAAGATCAGGCTGTCCCCTCTCGACCCTCTGACCAAGTGAGGGGTGAGATGCTGCGGCCTCCCCAGGGGGACACCACGAAGCACACACACCACCTAAGAAGTACTCCTGCGGAAGGTGCATGAATCTAGTCAAACCTCTAGACTAACTTCCGTTTACAGGATCAAGGAACAAGTTAAAAGAGACTAGCAGATACAGAATGAGGGACAGGTCTATAGAGCAACTGACCTGGTTTCTGCAACAAGCCAGGCCAACCAGTTTTTTGTTATTGTTTTTGTTTTGGTACTGGGGATTGAACCCAGGGGCATTCTACCTCTGAGCTACACACTATGCCCCAGCCCTTTTTATTTATTTATTTATGTTGAAACAGGGTCTCACTAAGTTGCTGAAGGCCTCGCTAAATTGCTGAAGGCCTCGCTAAATTGCTGAGGCTGGCCTCAAACCTGTAATCCTCCTGTCTCAGCCTCCCAAATACTGGAATTATAGGTGTGGGCCATTGCGCCCAGCTCAGGGCCATCCAGGTTTTTTGTTTGTTTGTTTGTTTTTATTTTTCTTTTTTTGTACTGGGGACTGAACTCAGAGGCATTCTACCTCCAAGCTACACCCCAGCCTGATTTTATTTCTTATTTGGAAATAAGAAATAAAATAAGTAGCATGCTCCTGAGTTCAATCCCCAGTACTATCAAAACAGAAAGAAAGAAAGAAAGAGAGAGAGAGAGAGAGAGAGAGAGAAGAAAGAAAGAAAGAAAGAAAGAAAGAAAGAGAGGAAGGAAATTGATTAATAAATTAATTAATTTTACAATAGCTGGGCATGGTGGCGCATGCCTGTAATCACAGTATGGGGGAGGTTGAGATGGAGAATCGCAGGGTCAAAGGCAGCCTCAGCAACATTGCAAGAACCTGTTTCAAAATAAAAATTAAAATAGTGCTGGAGTCTATCTCAGAGGTAAAATGCCCCTGGGTTCAATCTCTAGTACAAAAAAAATTTTTACAATCATATATACAAATCATTGGATGACCCTTGACACCAGCAGCAGTGCTATCGAATAGAATGCTCCAAGATGATGGAAATGTTCTCTACCCGCACAGTCCAATGTCTAGTAGCCACTAGCCACCGGTGGCAGTTGAAAACTTGAAATGTGGCTAGTGTGACTAAGGAACAGATTCTCCATTTAATTGTAATTAATTTAAACAGCTTGATGTGGCAGTCACTCTCATATTGCACAGTGCAGCTAGTACAGATGCAGTGACTGTGGGGTAGAAGAGTCCTTACGTTCTAAGAGGTCTAGTTGGGTCCCTAGTGATGAGACCTCAACGGAGTCGCTTGGCCTCTCTCAAGCTCAGATTCAACTACAAGATGGATATACAGGATAAATTGTTACTATTCCTTACAACAATAAAATCATTTGTCTGTGGCCCGGTATCGTGGCGCACACCTGTAATCCCAGGATTTGAGAGGCCGAGGCAGGCGGGACTGCAGGTTTGAAGCTAGTGTGCAGTCACTTAGCATAACCCTGTTTCAAAATAAAGAATAAAGATGTAGAAGCCCATGGGGTTCAATCCCCATGACCACAAAAAATTATTTTGCATTGTATAAGAAAATTACTTGTTATTTCATTACTGATTATATACTTCTTATTAAAATATTCATTGAATCTCACTATTATAGTGAGATGTATAATTATAATACATTAATAAAAGTATAAAAAAGTCATTGATGAGGGTCTAGGGGCAGAACTCAGTGGTAAAGCATGTGCTTAGCATGTGAGGCCTTGGGTTCAGTCTTAGCACACAAAAAACATAGATGATAATAATAATGTGTGGATCCTAGAAAATAAACCAAACATATTTCTTGCAAGTTCTCATAAAGTTTATAATCCAAAATTAAAATCAAGTGCATACTCTCAGTTCTCTCCCCTTTGCATTCTTTTAGCATTTCATTTATTTATTTATTGGTCCTAAGCATACATTCTACCATTGAGCGACACTTTCAGTCCCATTTAATCTTTTAAATGGACATTTGTTACTCTTAATTATTTATATTAATTGGGCCTAGTATTCATCTAACTCCCTCATCAGGTTGTGAATTTGTTGGGGGGGAGGGGAAGCAACCATTCTGTTTAAAACTGGAACTGAGCAGGGCGTGGTGGGGCACACTTGTAATCCCACTACTTGGGAGGCTGAGACAGGAGGATCGCACATTCGCGGCCAGCCTCAGCTACTTAGTGAGGCCCTCTGCAACTTAGTGAGACTCTGTTTCAAAATAAAGAATAAAAAATAGGGCTGGGGGTATAGCTCAGAGGTAGAATGCTCCTAGGTTCAATCCCCAGTACAGCAAATAAATAAATAAATAAATAAATAAATAAATAAATAAACTGGAATTGAGCTGGGCACGTCTGTAACCTAGCTATTTGGGAGGCTGAGGCAGGAGGATTGTAAATTTAAGCCAACCTAGGCAACTTACTGAGACCCTGTTGAGGGTGTAGCTCAATGGTAGAGCACTTGCCTAACTTGTGGGAGGCCCTGGGTTTAATCCTAGTACAGAAAAAAAAGGAACTTAGTAAAAAAAAAATGAATAGACTGAGCTTTTTTGTCTTAGTCAATTGTACATTAAACAGGTCTGAAGAGATACCATCTCTTTCCAAGCACATTCCAAAAAAACACAAAGCTAACCATGCATTCGAAACAAAAGTGCTTTTTTCATTTTTATTCTTCCTCCTTGCTGAAAAACTTTAAAAAATGCAAACAGATTAAAAGACAAATTTTCAACCTCTTTTAACTAGTACTGTACATTTAAATTGGGATAAATCTATTTTGACAGCTTCTTAAATTAATTCCTTTCTTCCTTCCTTCCTTTCTTTTTTGTGATACTGAGCTACACCCCCAGCCCTATTTTAATTTTTATTTGGAAACAGGGTCTTGCTAAGTTGCAGAGGACCTCACTAAGTTGTTGAGGCTGGCTTCTAACCTGTGGTCCTCCTGTTGCAGCTTCCCAAGTACTAGGATTACAAGTGTGTGCCACTATGCCTGGCTTAAAGTTCTTTCTTAAAGCCAAAAGAACTTTAGATATTGAAATAAAAACCCAGCCCTAGTAACTGAATGCTAAAATTTACCATTTTTAGTAATATACTTTCAGATATGTAATATGTCTTAGGTTATTATATAAATCATTACTGTAACGTGCCAACTAATTTCATTATTATTAAAAAGTATCATAATCACAAGATGATATACAAGGCTATTTTTCCCTTTTTTGTGTGTGTGGTACTGGGGATTGAACTCAGGGGCATTCTACCTCTGAGCTACACCCCCAGCCCTATTTTATTCTTTATTTTGAAACAGGGTCTCACTAAGTTGCGGAGGATCTCACTAAGTAGCTGCAGTTGGCCATGAACCTGCGATCCTCCTGTTTCAGCCTCCCAAGTACTGGGATTACAAGTGTCCGCCACCACACCCAGCTTATTTTTCCTTTATAACAAAGAGCTACATGTTACTACTGGAAATCTTTACTTTCTTCCTTGAAATGCCAGAAATTCTTCTGTAAAATAAACACATCTTGTCAAGACTCTGTGGAACTAGTATAATTACCAGAGGCAATCCCTGTGTAAGATCAAAGAAGCAAAACAATAATACCCAACATGTGACCCCCACCATGTCACCAGAGACCAATTTTTCAACAGGAAGAAGAGTCAATAATCCAGAACAGAAAACATTAAATAAAGAGAAATGCTTCCAAAGTGTGGCTCATCACATCCATCAAGCCTGCCACGGAGAGAGTTCAGAGTCTCTATGATCTCAGAGAACCAACTTCAGGGGATTCATCACAACACTCATTAAAATCTGCATAAAACACCAGAGGCAAAATCTAATTTCCCAAATGCAGAGTCGAATTTCAAAAGACAGTACTACAGTAATTGTCCCAATTTTAACTGATACATTAAAAAGTATAGTGAAAAAGTCACAGATGACTGGATATTTTTCACATTACCCTCACCTAATTACCTAACTTCTCTTAACTATTCCTATTTAATTTTCCTATGAATGTTTGGAAAGTGGGCGATGAACATTAATCAGATAAACATAATTAGTAAAAACACACAACTTCTACAGGTTTTTCTTTTCTTTCTTTTTTTTTTTTTTTGGTAATGGGAGTCACTAAATCCCAAAACAGGGTCCCCTTTGTAATGCACTTAGATGAATAAGAATTATATGGGTGCAAAGAGGGATGAAGAAAGTCTCACAGTAAGGACAGTAAAATATACATACATTTAAAATTGACTTTTAAAAACTATGGCAAATCAAATTGTGCTGCAGAATCAGCAAAATTTGATCATTTTTCTTAACTGCTATCACCAAACAGCTGTCTTCTTTCAAATCAGATGAGAGTTGGGGGCTGAATTATGCAACTTGTGAAACACACATCCTGGTGTAATTCAGAGAGCACTAAATAAGGGAGATGTAGCTTAAAAGAAAAAGCGTTGGAAATTCAAAACCACTGTGAACGTTCAGTTCTGGCGTGGTTGTGGTTCCTGCCTCCATCGTCCTCCCACTCTGTCAGCTGCCTGTCTGTCCATCTTCTTATCTTATTAACATTGCTAATTTTATTTGTCCGTTTTGCAGCAATTGCAATGCTACTTACACAGCTGTGGGCTTTCTCTAGCCAATTATCAGTCACTACACTGAGGTTTCTAAATTAGTTGTCGAAAGGTGCTTTAACCCTGAGAAAATAGAGAGCGCGCTGAGTGCTAAGCCTTACATTTTTATGTATGTCCTTTGACAGGAGTAATTATTTTAAAGGGATTGAAAAAAATCACAAACACATATTAAATAAATATATTAATTATAATTGCAATACTAATTTACAAATTGATAAGAAAGTGCTTAATAAAGCCTACTATAGACTCCATCTTTTTTCCTAACTATATACATTATTATATATACTTTTTTCCATATATGTCTATGTCTATGTATATAATGTATAAACTGGAATATCAAAATGCTGTCAGATCCCCCATCAGTTCCCTTTCACTCCCGATCCGCAGGTGGCTAACACCTTTCAAAGGTATCCTCAGTCACAAAAGTGGTCTCCTGAGGTCACGGGCTGTGGTAGCGCTTTCACGGCAGGCAGACCCCTCCCTTCTCCATTTCATTTCAAAGAGAAAATTCCTTATTACATTGCTTTTTCATCATGCTGGGGATGCAACCCAGGGCCTCTCCTATGCGAGGCAAGCTCTACCACTCAGTTCCACTCCAGCCCTGTGTTGCTGTACTTATTCTCTACTCTCGACTCTGACATTGGGTTCTTCTTGCTGCTACAAAATGCATGAGAAACACACTCAGGGAGAAACACAAGAGTTAAGGTTAGTCATCAAGTGATACCCGCTTTCATCACTTATCAACAACTAAATTAAAAAATCAATAAGCCAGGGTTGGGGGTAGGGTTCAGTGGTAGAATATTTGCCAAGCATGCATGAGGCCCTGGTTCCAATCACCAGCAACACACACTCACTCACACACACACACACACACACACACACCACAAATATATATGTGTAAAATAAATATATATATTTTGGGTACTAGGGATCAAACCCAGGGACATTCTACCTCTGAGCTACACCCCTACATCCCCAGCCCTTTTTACTTTTTATTTTGGAACAGGGTCTCACTAAGCTCCTGAGGATCTCACTAAGTTGCTGAGACTGGTCTCGAGCCTCCTGTCAGCCTCCCGAGTACTGGGATTCCAGGCAGGCGCCACTGCGCCAGAAATATTAGACTTGAAGTGCCATTTATTCCCTTTATAAGTTAAAATAAATCTAAAGATAACTTTTTAGAGTTAACAAGCTTTGATTTTTTAAAGATTTAATAATTTCTATGTGTGGGTAAGAAGTATGTAGAATTATTTTTAAATTAATGCAGGCTCATTCCTTACTGTGCCCCCCCCACTTTCTGCTCCCAGGAAAGAAAAAGGTGATATTTCAACAGTACAAAACTCTTCACTGAGACAGAAACATTAAAATGATAAACATTTTGGAATGCAAAGTACGCTTCAAACCCTCACTGTTCTTTCAGACCTATATTGACTCTTATAGTCGTTGCCAACATTTGGTAAGGATTATCCTTCCATTAGACAAAAGCGAGCATTCCTTAGATAAATCAGGAGTTTTTGCCATGAGACTCATAAAACCTTTTCACAACACAGATTTTCAAGAGAATCCTTTAAGGTTTTAGGAGGCTGCTCCTTTTACTAAGTAACAAAATACACCCCATGGTGTCTCAGTGACCCCACTCAGCTGTCCTTTGACCTCGGCAATTGTTGGAGCCTAACTCCAGGGCCCACCGAATGTGCCTCCCATATCAAAAAGGCTAATGTTGCTTCCTCCTGGCACCTGGTGAGACAAAGTGCAGCCGTTCTCTCCCTTTCTTCTGCCTCCTCCTCACCCTCTTGACCATTTTCCAGATGTTCCAGGCCCAAATGCTACGCCAATACTGGGTTTCAGGATCTGCCTGGTCCCCATGAAGGAACAAACAGGGACCAGGCTGAAGTGGCAATGACCCTCTGTTCTTTTTGGCCTCAAAAGGATACAACAGGTCATAAAAGAGGAAAAAGATCTTTGGCCTCCCTTGGAAACCCAGGCTATTTAAGCACATTGTAACTTCCAAATGGGGAGAGACTCAGTCTTGCATTATGTCCCTTCTGATAGTCAAGAGTTACCTAAAACGGTGGTCCTAAATCCTCAATCCCAAGCAAGCTTTAGATTTTCTTTGACATAAAAGGAAAAAAAGGGCCATATCTCTTTTTTCCTCCCTAAATTTAAAAGCCCTTAAAAGCCTATAATAGTAAACTCTTATAGAATCTTTATAACTCACATCTCAGGCTACTGTTATTTGAGACAAATTTTAAGTATATGTAGTCACTACATATAGCTGGGGGTTTGCTGCAGAAGCCAAGAATCTGGAAATTTGAAATTAGGCAATTTGAAAAATAAAATCACAATCAACAAAGGGGAATAAAAAAAACAAATTCTTATTTTCCTAATTTAGGTATACAGGCAATATGGAGGTTGTCACAGGGGGGGGAAAAAAACCCTTACTGCTCCCAAAGTTTTGTTGGGAGAATAGAGAGGATGGGGAGGGGAAAGGCAAGCTGGGGGAGGGGAGGAAGAGAAAGGAGAGGAGGAGTTCATAGAAATATCTGCTTAACCAGTTTAAAGACCAAACAGCATAGTAGCTTTATTTAAATTCTAAATATAACTTCCTGAAACAAATTTGATCCTGAAAAATTGAGGGAGGGACATATATAATTATACAATACCTTGGTTTGTTTATTAACATTTTTGAATCATGTTCATGATTAAGTTAGGCGGTCAACACTTCCACGGAGCCTGTTGTCTAGATTAGAACTTGCTTAAGACTTTTTTACACCTGTGAAAACATAAAAGAATATATAAAAACATGAGTAAACTTCCAAATGCATTATATTCTATAACACAATACTCTATGATTCTACAAAACACAATTAGAAATGAATTTTCAAAGTTTTATAAAACTCCATACACATTGTAACTGGCAAATAAACAGATATTCCTTCTTCCTAAATACTGCCCAAATAATCACTCTTAATTATATACACTCAAAAATAATTCCTGTTTTTCCTCAAGATTTTTCCCCCCTAAATACAAGTTGAATAAATCTATTTTTGACAGGCATTACCATCATAGAAAAAGCTCACAGAATATTTTTATTTTTAGGGCGGAAATTAGTGTAAGGTAATTTTCTTATTCTAAGGAGTTTGACAGTTTTACAATTCCTGACACCTGACCAAAATTAATCTTTTGGAAGAACTGTCAAAAAGTGTAAAATATAACTAATATTGATAGAAATTATTTTTCTTTTTGAAATTAATGCTTTGATAATTTCCAAGAAGAAAGCCTGCAAGAAAAAAAAAAGAGCTACTGTTTCCTATCCCTTTGAGTGGTGTGTTATTGGAATATTAAATTAATTATAATTATATATAGTAGGTTGAAAATTATAGTGTCTATTATTCTCTCCACTAAGTAGATTATGATCAATATAAGCTATTGCATGGAAAATTAGGAAATATAATTATATTTCCTAATTTAAATATAAAAATAAAGAATGAAGTGAAATAAAAACTATTTGTCATTGATTTCTATACATAATTCCGAAGTATTCTAGTCCTTTGTTACTGTATCTAAAAAGAAAACAAAAGAGGATTTCTTAAGAAGATACTAATTTCAATATGAATATTTATAGCACTAAAATAATTGAAGTAATGTTAAGTTATGTTTCTAATTCTGGTTTTTATTTTACTTTCCTTTTATGCCAACTTGAAGGAGAAAACCATTTAAGATTTTGGAATCCAAGTCTTTATCTTACCTCTCTTACTGGCAGAATGTCTTCAGGCAAAAGAATAATAAGAAATGCAGGACCTAGATTTTCAAAGTCACTTACTTTCCACCCGCCCACCCCCACACAGAGATAGACCTCATTTCTGAGCTGGGAGCCCTCGCTCTCTCCATCCAAACCCAAGATTACCCCATATGGCAACAAGGTCAAACTGCATCATTGTCAATGGGAACTATATGGCTCCACAAGGACCCTAATGATTAAAAAAAAAAAAAAGGTCAGTAATCCAATTCCAATAGCTTTGGAGTCTAAAATTGCTAATTTTCGGCCACGTGCTGCACACTTCACCTGCTAGTAATGACATTTTTGTATTTTCTTCTAATTACACTCAAAGCTAAGACCTTTGGCCCTGGGCCACAGACCCCTATTCAGGCTGCACACATTCTCTTAAACGACCTGATCCTTTGTCGTCTCTCTTACTCTTTCATCTATTATTTCCACCCAGAGAGAAGGAAGATACTCGGCCATTTGTATAGCTTAAAGCTTCTAATCATCTTAATTTCTTTGCCTTTCAACCTACGCTCTTTTTTATAGACAAATGCCAAAAGTTTGACAAAATCATTTTTTCTCCAAATACATCACTCTCCTTTCTCCATTCTTACTCCCCAGCCAATCTTTCCTGTTCCTCGTCATACACAGGAGGGACTTTATGTCTGCCAGGTTTTACAAATTTTGACCTTCACCAATAAAATGAATACAATACAAATCTCCAACTTGTTCTGACAGACCCATGACCATTATATTTCCTTCTTTGACCAAGAGTCCATTAAATGAAATTAGAGGTTATTTACCTTAAAATCTGCCCCCAGTCTCCTCCTTTAAGCATTAAGTATAGAATTTTTAGGATTTCCCTACCAAAATGCCAAAAAGCACTGAGAAAACAGTAATGACACTAGTTATGTGGCCAAAACTTTTCAAATGTTTTCATATCACAACTGTCCCATTGTTTGCAAAACAGAAAGAGAAAATAAATAGAAAATCTAAAGGTTCCAGTTTGATCTCATTGTTAAAACATTTAAAAAGTCTACCAATTCTACAAACAGCAAAATCCTCATAAGAACATTCCCGATCATTATCGTTACCTCCCAATGCTTTTCCCAGACTTATTTTTTTAAAGTCCAAATACACTTTGCCAATCGGAAGCACAGACTCATTTACCATGCTGCAGATGTCCTCCTCAGATCACACTAGCCACCAAGAGATTCGGATCCCCAAGATGTGTATAAAATGACATCTGATCCATCTTTGCTCCCTTCCTCCAGTGCTCAGCTCACTCTTGATTTCTAACAGTGTTTCCTTGTTGTCTGTCCCCTCTGCAGACCCCGAAGCCCCTTGTCTTTTCTTATTTTCACCATTTGCTTCAACCAGCAGCTCACTGGAGACCCATCCATCTTGTAATGCCTAAAGTGACAGATGCTCTCAGGAAGGACCACACTGCTGAGTGAACAAAAGATAACATCACCTCCAGGAACTCCCAGAGAAATACAACTGCAGCCTTAAGACAGGCTGGCTTGACAGACGCTGGACCATAAACCTCTTCTAAGCGAAAAAGGAAAACAATTGCCACACACAAAAAAAAATCTGACACAACCAAAGGCAGAAAAGAGTGATTATTTGTGGATTGCCTTTCCCCTCTGTAACTCACTTTCCACCCCCCCCCCACGCTTTTATATTGGGGCAATTCACTTGCCAACAGGCAAGAGAAGTTCTTGGGAAAAGAAGTCTTTCTCAAGTATCTCCTTTTATTCAACAATATCCAAAGTGAGATTCAATCGCATGGACGTTTCAGGAAATCTAAGGCTTCGATTCAGTGTCCCTAAGCCTGTTTGCATAAAGCAATATCTGGACTGGAAATGCTGACTCAGTTCTGCTGCCATGAAAGACACATGCATGCTCTGCAAATTAAAAAGACATTAGAAATCAGAAGCAACATGTGACACAAAGTCAACAAATGTGTGGCTCATAAAAAAAAAGCTCACCATTCATTCATCAGACAACCTCCAACTTGGGTTAAAAAGACAGTTAACAAGAGGATTCTGGGAAGGGCTGCAGATCTCTCTTCTAACAAAGGAGAGGTCATATGAACATCCCCCAGCAACAAACTAATGACAGCGACGCTGGAGATGAGGGGACTCTGCCCAATGCCATTGAGGGCTTGGGGTTTTGTTGCTACTGTTACTTAAAGAATCTTATTTAAAACCATCACACAGCAATAAAAGATAAATAGTCCTCTAATACTTAGATTCCAAGAAGGGAAAATTCTGAAGAACACAAAAGCAAAAACCAACCTAGAGGTTAATTAAGAACACTGTATGATCAATGTCAATTAAAGAGATTAACAACCCGTTTTTATAATAGACATCAAGTGACACAGAAGAAAACCTCTGTTGCAGGGAAATTCATTATCACTCTCAAAAAGGGCACCAAAGCAAATAGGTATATATCGAAAGAGCCAAAATGCTCAAGAAAAGTTCCACCAACAGCGTTTCTAAGAAGAAATGTGAGCATTTACAACGGCTTTAGTTTAGTAAAGATAGTTTAATTTGTCTTTACAATGTTTGCACACAAAGCTTTTAAGTTATGTTACAGTTATTTTTCTTTGGAATCACTAGTGACTCCTCTCATATTTATTTTCCAAAAGTATGTTACATTTAAAAGATATTTTTTATCTACTGTGTTTGAATTATTTGGGTGGTAAAAGAAATTTTTCCAATGCATTCAATCAACATACCCCCTATCTAAACATTTTTATGTCTTCTTTATTTCCTCAAATAATTCGGTGTATCTCTACAAATAACAACACAATATTTGACAATCTCAGAATTTTATGTTTTTTTATTTTTCAGGCTGGCAAAACAGAATGCATACAAAATAATTAAACAGAGGCAATTATAAAACACAATGGAAAAGATTATAGAATGCTTATTTTGTAAAAGACTTGTTCTAATATGGACTTGATCTTTAACTAGATTTTGTTTAGCACACGTGACTGGTCAAGTAATCCCGCCAAAACTACTGACCCCAAAGTAGCACATCGTTCAACATTCCCAAACTTTGGAATTAATACCAAGAGAGAGAGACGCCACCTTCTCCACCGCAGAAGGCTCAAAAAGGAGAGAGAGAGAAAAAAAAGACCCAATTAAATTACCTATTTTAAAACACAATAGGATCAATATGCATGCAGGACAAGTACACCCCTGTGGAAAGTTCTTATTGCCTGACTGATCAAAAACAAAACCAAACTTTTCTTTTTTAAGGGCCTTTTCCAGATCACAGTCAGTGCCAGAAATCCACACAGGAAAAAAATCCATCAAAATGAAACCCTAAAAGGGTTTACCCTTCACCATCCTATTTGCACTTCAAAAACCTGCTAGTCCTTCGGTTAAACCCCAGGGCTGAACGATTTCAATAATAAGAGAGGTGGCCAGCAGTGATTTATCTCCCATTTGGCTTCTGGACAGAGCTGTAATGTCTAGGAAGCTTCCCTTCCCTGACTCGAACCCTCCCCCAAGTCTCCACCCTGGGTTGTGCAGCCTGGGATCCCATACCTTCCAAACAACTGGCAGGCCCCTTCCAATCAGATGCAAGAATGGTCTGTAGCCTCCAGATGAGGGCACATTTTCTTGGTAAGAATTTCCCTACAGGATGTGGCTGGATAATCAGAGAATTCCACATGCCACACTAGACTGCAGGTTCTCTTTGTCCTCCCTCAGCAGGGCCAGAAAAGAAACTTCTTAACTGTAGCCCCCTCTTCTCACCTATGTTAACTGTTATCAGAACTTCTTGAACTTTTCCCAGTCTATACCTTGATATCCTTTGTTTGGACCACATCAGCCAACTTCCTATAGTGTGGTATTCACCTAAATTTAAATCCTTGCATTGCAAAATATTTTAACAAGTCCAAAAAAGTAAAGATTTCACAGGTCACAGACTTCTGGGTCAAAAAGACCTAAAATCAGATATCAGATCATTATGATTCAACTGATTTATTCTACCCTTGTTATCAAATATGTGCTATAACTGTCATCATGCACATAATTTTCCTCTAATAAACACTGAATGATATTAACTGAATAGTTATTTAAATTAGATGCCCAAAGTTATCAAATGTGAAATAAAATAGTTTTTTTTTGTTTTTTTTTTTTTGCGGTACCAGGGATTGAACCCAGGGGCGTTCCACCTCCGAGCTACATACACCCCTGGCCCTATTTTTTTTTATACTTTATTTTGAAACCAGGTCTCACGAAGTTGCGGAGGGCCTCACTAAGTAGCTGAGGCTGGCTGGGAACCCGGATCCTCCGGTCTCCGCCTCCCAAGTACTGGGATTACAAGCGTGAGCCACCACGCCCAGCATAAAATAGTTATTTCTTAAAGGGAGAGGACATTTTGTTACTAGGCATGACTTGACTATTTCATAATTACATTCACTTGCTTCCCAGAGGAGAGGAGGCGTATGCATTCTTTTCCCTACCTGTTCATCTTTTGCTTTATTGAAATTAGGAGTTAATTTTTTAAATTTATTCTGATTATTTCCATCTGAATATCACATTAGCAATTTGTACTACATGATTTCTATAGTGATTACAATTTTGTGTGTGTGTGGTACTGAGGATTGAACTCAGGGGCATTCTACCTCCGAACTATACCCCCAGCCCTATTTGTATGTTTTATTTTGAAGCAGGGTCTCACTAAGTTGCGGAGGGCCTCACGAGGTTGCTGAGGCTGGCCGAGGCTGGCTGTGAACCTGTGATCCTCCTGGCTCAGCCTCCCAACTACTGGGATTACAAGTGTGTGCCATCACGCCCGGCTTAGTGATTACAATTTTACAAGTTAAAAATCTTCAAGCTATTTCACTACCTTCATAAATTTAGAGACTCCAAAGATAAATGTATTTCATTTAAACCTAGTATCAGTTAACAAAATCTTACAAATAATAAAAATAAGTGTATGACTAATAGTTAAAACTATAAGACATATAGAGCTGGGTTCATTCCCCAGGACCCCTCTGAATTTTTATACACACACACACACACACACACACACACACACACACACACACACATATATACAAACACACAAATTATATACACATACACACATATGTATCAAATATAAATTTTTAGAACACCCGTGGGTTCATTCCCCAGCACCCCCCAAAATTATATATATATACATGCACAAATTATACACACATGTATCAAGCATATATTTTTGTTAATTGACAGTAAAGAATTATTTATGTTTTTCAAGTCATTTATCAATAAAAATTACATTAAAAAATCTACCACAAACATCTTTATACCTCATGAACAAATATTTTCATTTTGAGAGCCTCAAATACCAGAAGTTCTAAGGAATCCAACCCTCTTAGCAAATGTCTTTGTTGCATGCTACCAGATAAATTTCAGATTTATATTTGAGATATTATAAAATTCAAACTGCATATATTAAACCAAGAAAAATAAGCAAATGAAAACCTAAGGGACATAAATTTTTATATCATTGAAGCAAACTTTGGCATTAATAACAACATTCAGGAAAACAAATTTCTTAACCTACTCCAGGACATTAAAAAAAAAAGCTTTCCTCAGAGAATTGACAAAAGTAATTGATCCACCACAGAGGAAATATTCAATCTTCATTAAATATTTATTCATGCAATAGATTGCTAGTGCTATTTAGACCTCAAAGAAGAAATCGTTCCTGTCTGGGAGGAATCATGTCTTGGGAGAACTGGAGATGAGGCAGTTCAAGTCATGAGGCTATACTTCAAATCAACAATGTGAAAAACTGGAGATGTGCTTTAAAATGTATGTCCCTACTCTGAAATCTGATACCAAAGAAAGTGATACCGAAGTACTAACTTCAACAGATTCGAATGGGTATGCAATTTGGTTTCCTACTAATGTAGCACAACAAAATTTTCATATTATCTGGGTGTGGTGGTACATGCTTGTAATTCCAGTACATGCCAGGCTGAGACAGGATGATCGCAGGTTTGAGATCAGTCTCAGCAACTCAATAAGACCCTCAGCAACTTAGCAAGACCCTGTTTCAAAATTAAAAAGAGAGTTAGGAGTTAGAATGTCCCTGGGTTCAGTTCCCAGTACCATTAAAAAAAAAAAAATAGTAACAGCTGGACGTTGTGGCGCATGCTTGGAATCCCAGTACTTGGGAGACTGAGACAGAGGATTGCAGGTTCAAGGATAGCCTCAGCAAATAGTGAGGTTTCATCAACCTAGTAAGACCCTGTTTCAAAATAAAAATAAAATAGGACTGGAGATGTAGGAGGTAGAAAGCCCCTGGGTTCCATCCCTAGTACCGCAAAAAAATAAAAAAATTAAAAAGAGGGAGGGAGGGAAGGAAGGAAGGAAGGAAGGATGGGAGGGAGGGAGGGAGGGAAGAAGGCAGGCAGGCAGGCAGGCAGGCTGGTGGTAACCGAGAGGTAAAATGCACCTATGTTCAATTCTCAGTAAAACACACACACACACGATCCAAAATATATAAGGTACTCAAACAATAGCAAGAAAACAAACAGCCCAACTTAAAAAAAAAAATGGGCAAAGAACCTTTACAGACATTTCTCAAAAGAAGACATACAAATGGTCAACAGGTATATGTTGCACATGCCTGTAATCTCAGTACTTGGGAGGCCAAGGCAGGAGGACTTCAGGTTCGAGGCCAGCCTCAGCTACTTAGTGAGACCCTATTTGAAAATAAATAACAATAGCCGGGCATGGTGGCACACGCTTGTAATCCCAGTACTTTGGGAGGCGGAGACCGGAGGATCCGGAGGATCCGGGTTCGCAGCCAGCCTCAGCTCTCTCTCTCTCTCTCTCGCTCGCTCTCTCGCTCTGTCTCTCTCTGTCTCTCTCTCTCTCTCTACTTAGTGAGGCCCTCCACAACTTCATGAGACCTGGTTTCAAAATAAAGTATAAAAAATAGGGCCGGGGTGTAGAGCGGAGGTAGAACGCCCCTGGGTTCAATCCCCGGTACCGCAAAAAAAAAAAAAAAAGAAAAAAAAAAAGAAAAGAAATAACAAAAAGGACCAGGGTGTAGCTCAAAGGTAGAATGCTCCTTCATTCAAATCCCTAGTACCCTCCCCCTAAAAAAGGTGATTATAGCTAATAATAATGTATTGTATACTTGCATATTGCTAAGAGTAGATGCATGTGTGTGTGCATGCGTGTGTGTGTGTGTGTGTGTGTGTGTGTGTGTGTGGTGCTGTGGGTGGAGCCCTAGGTCTTGTACATGCTGTGCGGGTGCTCCGTCACTGAGACGTGTCCTCAGTCCCTGAGAGCAGACGTTAAAGGTTCTAATCACAGAGCAATTATAAATGAGATATGTTAATTTGTTTGATTTAGCTGTTCTACAATGTACACTTACTTTAAAACATCATGTTATACACCATATATATATGCATATATTATTTCTCAATTGAAAGAATAAATTAAAAGAAAAAGAAAGAACATTATGGCAGTAGTGGAGGCAGGAAAGCAAACCTACTCACAACAGCAACCAAAAAAAGAATGTCTAGGAATTATCTTCATGACAGATAGATGACAACATTTTTTTGTTTTTGTGGTATTGAATCCAGTGTGGGAATTGAACCCAGGGGCATTCTACCCCTGAGCTACACCCCCAGCCTTATTTTTTATTTAATTTTTTTGCAATACTGAGAATTAAACCCAGGGGCATTCTACCTCCGAGCTACTCCCCCCAGCCCTATTTTTTATTCTTTATTTTGAAACAGGGTCTCACTAAGTTGCAGAGGGCCTCACTAAGTAGCTGAGGCTGAACCTGCGATCCTCCTGTCTCAGCCTCCCAAGTGCTGGGATTACAAGTGTGCACCACCATGCATGACTAACATTTTATTTATTTATTTATTTACTCATTCATTCATTCATTCATTTATTTTGGTACTGGGGATTGAACCCAGAGACACTCTGCCTCCAAGCTACACCCCTAGCCTGATTTTATTTCTCATTTGGAAACAGAGTCTCACTAGGTTGCTGAGAGCCTTGCTAAATTGCCAAGGCTGGCTTTGAACTGCGATCCTCCTGTCCCAGCCTCCCAAGTACTGGATTACAAGAGTGTGCCACTGTGCCCAGTTTAACATTTTTAAAATTACCAATCTTTAATAAGTGATTTAAGTGAAAATTTATATACATGGAGAAATATACTCTCTTTAAAAAGCCTAGCATTGGAAAAATATGTATTTCTCAGATAAAATAATAAACTTAACCTAATTCTAATGAAAAGATCAGTAGATTTTTTTGTGGAACTTTACTAAAACACCCATAAGTTCATAAGGAAGGTTATCAAGAAAAGACAGGGAGAAAAATCTTTTAAAAAAGATTATAAGGGAAGATGATTCAGAACTATATTAAATCATATTATGAAGAAAGAGCTTTTGATCTTTAAAACCCATGTCAATAAACCCAATAAGTATTTCGCAGTTCTTATCTAACATGCCCTTTTGGTCAATTTCTGAAACTTCCTTTTTAAATTTTTTTTTAATTTTGATGGTACTGGAGATGGGCCCCAGGGATGTTCTACCTCTGAGCTACACCCCAGCCCTATTTTATTAGAGGAAACAGAATTAATTATTTATTGCCAGGTGTGGCACACACCTGTAATCCCAGGTACTCAGGAGCCTAAGGAAGGAGGATTGCAAGTTTTTTTTTTTTTTTTGCAGTACCAGGGATTGAACCCATGGGCGTTCTACCTCCGCGCTACACCCCCGGCCCTATTTTTTTTATACTTTATTTTGAAACCGGGTCTCACGAAGTTGCGGAGGGCCTCACTAGGTAGAGAGAGAGAGAGAGAGAGAGACAGGGAGAGAGAGAGAGAGAGAGAGAGAGAGCAAGTTGAGGCTGGCCGTGAACCTGGATCCTCCGGTCTCCACCTCCCAAAGTACTGGGATTACAAGTGTGCGCCACCACGCCCGGCTAGGATTGCAAGTTTGAAGCCAATCTGGCAACTTCATGAGACCCTGTCTTAAATAATGATAATAATAAAAGGACTGGGGATGCAGCTCAGTGGTGGCGTGCTTACCTAGGATGCACAAGGCCTTGGGTTCAATTCCCAGTACCACACACACAAATCATTTACTTTATTGATACTTGTCACACACATTATCAATATTTATTATAGTTTCATAGTAAGAGTTTGTTTTTCTACGCCTAGAAAAGACTGAAGGACGCCGGGCGTGGTGGCGCACGCTTGTAATCCCAGTACTTTGGGAGGCGGAGACCGGAGGATCTGGGTTCGCCGCCAGCCTCAGCTCTCTCTCTCTCTCTCCCTGTCTCTCTCTCTCTCTCTCTCTCTCTCTCTCTCTACTTAGTGAGGCCCTCTGCAACTTCATGAGACCCGGTTTCAAAATAAACTATAAAATATAGGGCCGGGGGTGTAGCGCGGAGGAAGAACGCCCCTGGGTTCAATCCCAGGTACCGCAAAAAAAAAAAAAACCAAAAGAAAAGACTGAAAGAACTGACTAGTAAAAACATAAAACTTTTGAACATTAAACACCTAAAACAAATAAAATGAAAAAAATTATCAGCTAAGCTGGGCATGGTGGTGCACGCTTGTAATCCCAGTACTTGGGAGGCTGAGACAGGAGGACTGTAGGTTTGAGGACAGCCTCAGCAAGTAGTGAGCCCCTCAGCAACTTAGTGAGATCCTGTTTCCAAATAAAAAATAAAATAGGGCTGGGGGTATAGCCCAAAGGTAGAAGGCCCTGGGTTCCACCCTCAGTACCGCACACACACAAAAATGATCAGCTAAGAAAAATATTTTGAATGGGAAGAGTTAATGTCTATTATACATAATAAAGTAAAATACTAATACCCCAAACATGAGGAAATTTAATATTCCAACAATAGGGAAATGGTTAAGTATACTATATATTTTAAACATATTATATTAACAGTAACAATTGCTACTATTTATTTATTTATTTGGGTTTGAACCCAGGTGCATTCTACCTCCAAGCCATACCTCTAGTCATTTTCATTTTTTTATTTTGAAACAGGGTCCTGCTAAGTTGCTGAGGCTGGCCTTGAACCCACAATCCTCCTGTCTCAGCCTCCCAAGTACTAGGATTACAGGTGTGTGCCACCATGCCCAGCTATATTTCTACCATTTACTGAGCACCTACCATGCACCTTGCATACACTATCTCACTTAACACTCACAAACCCATCCATAAGTTGAATACCATGAGAAGTATATTTTTGAGATATAAATATATTCATAATATATGAAATGGAAAAACATTATAAAAGCAATATTGTCCCATTTCTATAAGGAAAAATAAACTGGTTGTGGTGGTGCATGCTTGTAATCCCAGTACTTGGGAGGCTGAGCCAGAAGAATCATAGGTTCATGACCAGCCTCAGCAATATGAGGCCCTCTGCAACTTAGTGAGACCCCGTTTCAAAACAAAAAATTAAAATAAAATAGGGCTGGGGGTATAGCTCAGAGGTAGAACGCCCCTGGGTTCAATCCCCAGTGCCATAAAAATATATAAAAGTTATATATTATCTACATATACACGCACACATATATATGATGGTAAGATAAAGGGATAACAATGTAAATTCAAACAATGTGATATAACTCATACTATAGTGGGTGAAGTGATTATAGAATATTTTTTCCTTTACGCATGCTTTTATTTTATAATTTTCTACAATGAAGATGTTTCTTTTAAAATTTTAAGCACATTGCAAACTTAATTAAGCCCCGTATCTTTTATTACCATCCTTATTAACTTTGTACATTTGATGTTGCAAGACATCGACTATCTCAGTTGATGATACCTGTGATAGTTAATCTAGGTTGTCAACTTGACCTGATCATGACACACCCAAGATTATGTGATTTTGGGTGTATAACAGATTAAACAGAAAGCCCTGCCCTGAATGTAGGCATTCTGATAGGTGGGGACTTAGATAAAAGAGGTAGAAGCTGCGTGTGACTC
Organism: Glis glis; assembly: GCA_004027185.1. Lineage (NCBI taxonomy): Eukaryota > Metazoa > Chordata > Mammalia > Rodentia > Gliridae > Glis > Glis glis. Next base: position 35,949 of record PVJS01016802.1, read on the forward strand.
TTTCCAAGGAAAAACGCATCTGCTCTCGCCTGAGATCGTCGGCCGCCGGTTTCGCTTTTCTCCAAAGAGCTTCTTGATCTTCTCGGCCTCCCGCTCTTGGAACTGAAACTCCACCATCGTTTCTCCGAAGAGCTTCCTGATCTTCACATCTTGGACTGGGACTGAATTAGTGGTTGCTCCGATCCTAAGACTCCAGCTCTTAGACCGTTCAACCAGCTACTGGTTCCTCTGACTCTCCACGTGCAATCAGAACCTGGGACTACATTGCTTCAAACTGTAAGCCCATCTGATAAATCCTTTTTTTTCAAATATACTCATTCTGTGTATTCTGTTAATCTAGAGAACCCTGTCCAATACAATACCTTTTGTGTGTGTGTGTGTGTGTGTGTGTGTGTGTGTGTGTGTGTGTTGCTAGGGTGGGCCTCACTAAGTTACTGAAAATGGCCTTGAACCTGAGATCCTCCTGTCTCAGCCTCCCAAGCACTGGGATTACAAGCATGTGCCACTACACGTGGCTGGCAATACCTTTTCATATCAGTAAGTTTATTAGGTAAATGCATGCTGATAAATACAGTTTATGAATGTTTCCATAGAAAAGAATATAATTAAGTACTACAACTTGCTTTTACACCTCCTTCATATATCATTTTCCCTGTCATAGCCAGTGAATCTGATAACTTCTACATGACAGCCTAGTTACATGGAGCTTTGCAAAAACTCTCCATGAGGACACAGGAAGTAGTACGAAACTGATGACCCCGGGATGAAACTCAAGTTGTACAACCTAGTGCTTGAAAACTTTTATTAAGTATTTTTCTGCATGTTGAGTTAATTCTTGGGTGGGGGAACTGAATGGCAAGAGAAGAAAATAAAAAAGTAAGCTGAGACTGGTCTTGAAAGGACCCTCTATTCCAAATTAACAGTTAGAATTTAATCCTGGAAGCAGGAGAAAACCAATGAAAGTCTTCAATAGCAAAATTAACATAGTAAGATTTTTTTTTAAATAAATGGTAACAGTGTGGTGGCACATGCCTGTAATCCCAGTACTTGAGAGGCAGAGACAGGAGGATCGCAGGTTCAGCCTCAGCAACTGAGTGAGCCTTTGTTTCAAGATAAAAAATAAGAAGGGCTGGGGGTGTAGCTTGGAGGTAGAATGCCTCCAAGTACAAATCCCCAGTA
>PVJS01016803.1:0-37019 GCA_004027185.1 Glis glis
GTAGCGCGGAGGTAGAACGCCCCTGGGTTCAATCCCCAGTACCGCAAAAAAAAAAAAAAATACTTAAGGACATTTTTTTAAACTCTAAATTAGGTCATCATGGATGTTTCGATATGCTTATTAAATATTATTATAATAACATGATCAGGAGTTCTTGGTTATAAACAAAGAATCTCAAATACAGAATGTATTTAATAAAGTCTACAATAAAAGTATGTTCTAGGTCAGATGTTTATTTGACTGACTGTATATGACAGATTCTTAATATACAACCATTTTCAAAATAACCCATTAAATGTTTCAATTAAACACGTATTGGTCTATATATGTTATGTCAGAGGACTGAGTTGACAGAGATAGCAAATACATTTGTAGTAGAATATAGTGTATATTTTGACTATCATAGTGTCTAAAATAGGAATCCTTTTCAAATGCTGATATATAATAGAAAAATCACTTTTATCACCTGTACATTCTATTAAATGAGAGATACACTGACTCAAAATTACTGTTCTGTCAGAACTTCTTAGAAAGGTATTTAAAATTTATAGAGTTAAATCATTTAATAAATAAAAAGAATACTTAAAGGAACATTTTAAAGGCCCAGAGATTTACGCAATTGAAAAAGAAAGAGGGCAAATTTACGCAATTGAAAAAAAAGAAATTATTTGGCTGATTAACTTTTTGCTAATCAATAGAAAAACTTAGGTGCAGTGGCACATGCCTGCAATCCCAGTACTTGGGAGGCTGAGATGGGATTGCAAGTTTGAGGCCAACCTGGGTAATTTAGTGAAACACTGTCTCAAAATTTAAAAAATTAAAAGGGATAGTGGTATAACTCAGTGATAGAACACCCCTGGGTTCAATCCCTAGTACCACGCACGTGAAGGAAGGGGGGAGGGAGGGAGGAAGGGAGGAAGGAGAACTTAGTGTTAAACCTAATATTGAGCCCTTTTAGCTAATAAAGTTTACAGATATTTATGTTGATGCACATTTTATGTAAAGTGGAATAAAGATTTATTCTAGTCTGTAGCATCTAAACTATACATTTTATACAGCCTCTTTTAGTTGTTTATGCAGATTAAATATTATAATAGATTTGCTTTTTGCAAAACTTTTTTCACCCTGCAGATATTTCAGTGTAGTTTTCTTGGCTTAACATGAAAACCTGGATCATTAATTTTTATTATTGTATTTTTAAATTATATTTATATAGCCATGAAAATTTGCATAAGATATAGATCTGTAATAAAATTGCGAATACCCCATAATGAACTTTTTATTTTTCTATCCTTTAGTTAGATTTACATACCAGTCTGCATGGGAACCCTGAGTGTTATTTTTAGTTTGATTAGACTCTTTTTTAATTTCCTCTTAGTGATTTAAAGTTGAGAGAAAGGGGCTAAGCATGTTTTGATATGAGAAATTATAGGCCACTAAAACTCTGTGGACACTTTTCTGTTTTTTCGAAGGTCCAGTGCAAGGCTGTGTTCGTATTGGTATATGCACTGGTTTAACTGATAATGGCAAGTACAGTCAACTGTTGGTGCTAACGAAGGGGCTCGCATAAGTGACAGCTCACAGGGTCATCGCTGCTCTCCTTCCAGAGAGAGCTGGGAGGGGCAGCAAGAAGTAGCATGAGAGGGGGTGAAGGCATTCAGCCCACACCAGCTGGCCCCTCTTTCAATTCTGATTCCTGGCAATAGATTTCCTTTGGGTCTTGCCACTCAGTGATTCCATAACAAAAACCATCATGGTTTGGTGGCAGTAAATCTAGAATAAACTTCTTGCCTTTTTGATCCATAAGTGCCAAGGTGACTGGAAAATAAAACACTAAATATTTTTCCTTTCAAATGTCTAGATAGTTTTAAGATTGAATATGATGTGCACACTAGAAACAGCATGAACAAGAGCTGAGTCGAACAGCTGACCCTGCCAGGAGTTGATCTGTTGATTCTCATTCACTAATGGAGCAAAGATCTTCAGCGATTAGGAAGTCAGGGAAGTCCTTTATGCTTTTTGAACCATGTTTAATCCAGAGGAGCCTGTTGAAAAGCACTGTCGGGGCTACTTTGGACAGTATGTTTATTCCTTCTTTTGTTCATGCAAACCATATCTACTAAGTACTTACCATGTAATATTCTAGGTTCTTAGAATACATACTGAGAAGACATAAATTCTCTGCCCTCAAGTTGGGGAAGCAAATCACACACAAACAATATATGATGAGTGAAGGACTGAGTCCTGTGTGTATCTGGAGTGTGAGTGGTCTAGGTATCACCTATGAGTAGATCCAGATTTTGATCTCTTGCATATATGTTTCCCAGACTAAACTTACATAGTTACAATTAATTACTTTGATGGGTTAACTGGGATTAACAGCTATTAACACATATCTAGAATTAACTACTTTGATGAGCCAACTAGAGTATCCATTCATTTCTCTGTTCTCATTCCATATAATCACTTAAGTATGCTTGAGATACTGTTCAGCATTGTAGATGTACTAGTTTCATTCAACATAAATTCATTACATATTTTATTTTAATATTTTGCTTATATCCTAAGATTTATATTGCATATATGTTTATGTAATATATCTGTATACCTAGGTACAAATATATCATTTATTGAGTGCTTACTATATGCCAGTCACTGTGCCAAGCATCTGCATTATTTCATTCCTCACACAGCCATGTAAATAGGCAATACATAGAAACTGAGTGTTAATGAAGTTAGAAATCTTAATGTCTCCCAATAGCTACTTAGGGAAAAGCCAGGATTCATACCAAAATTGGTCTGATTCTAAAGCTTAAGTTTTTAACTACTTTGGTGTACTGTACAAGAGCTCTTTAAACCATGTTGTGTTTTTTAATATGCATATATATCTCTAGTGCAAAGTATAAGGACACAGTAAAATAAATTTATTTTTTCCACTGAGATATTTTATTTTAATATTAAATCTGAAGATTAATTTGTTTCTAGACTATTACTGACTAGAAAAAAATGAAAAACTTACAAACATGTCAAGTAATGGATCCAGTAGAAAATTTTCATAGATTCTAGTTATTTTAAAGTATTTACTTTATTTAAATACAGGCATGGTGGCGCACTCCTGTAATCCCAGTAATAGGGAGGCTGAGACAGGAGGATCATAGGTTTTCAGCCAGCCTCAGCAACTTAGTGAGGCCCTCCACAACTTAGTGAGACTCTGTTTCAAAATAAAAACTAAAATAGGGCAGCTCATGTAGCTCAGAGGTAGAATGCCCTTGGATTCAATCCCCAGTACCACAAAAATAAATAAGTAACTTTAGCACATATTTTTTGCTTTCCCACCTTGTATTCTATCCCATAAGGTGGTAGGCAACTTTATTTTATTTCTGTCGAGGAAATGATACAAATAAAGTAGAGATATGATGATATTGTTTTAGTAGTTTGCCAATTCCTTGGGGTTAATAGAGATGCATACAAGGATGATTTAATTGTGTATAATTCATAGTTTACTACCAAAATGTATGAGTAGAGCGGGAATACGCATAATCAGCGTATACAAAGGGGGAAAAAAGAAAAGAAAAGAAGGAAAGGTGGATGGGTAAAAGTAGTGAGATGAAATTTGACCAAGACTGTATGTGACTGGTAGAGTTTAAAAGACAGATCCGACATAATATGACTTTATTTTGTTTGAAATGGAGGCCCCAAATATAAAACCAAATGTAATTTTGGGTTGCCCATGCTGTGGTTTCCCATTAGAATGGATAATAAAGAGTTGACTGTATTTTTATATAATACTTGAAAGTAGAAAACAAGTTCTCTTAGTTATGTTTTTATGATTTATTTGTAAAGGGTTGTGTTAAATCATAAACTGCTATGGACTCTCAATTCTGTATGTAATTTCCCCCTCTTTTTCATTATTTGTATATTAGTTTGTGACTTACATAGACACAGCAGGAAACTGTGGGCCAAAACTTTCTTTAAAAAGGCAAAAATTTGACATTGCATATATTGTTGACCAAAAATCCTTGTATATTTTACTGCCTGCTTTGCCTTTCTGATTCAGGTGAAGTGTTTGATTACTTAGTTGCCCATGGAAGAATGAAAGAGAAAGAGGCCCGTGCAAAATTTAGGCAGGTATGGAAAGTAGTTTTCAACTTTGTTTTGTTGATATTTTTAGTGATGTATAATGGACAGTATCACAAACTGGACTTTAAGAGTATATGCCATTTTAAAAAGAAAAATTCCTGCTTCTTTATACTTTTTAAAATGGAAAACTTGGAAAAGAAACTTATTTTTCCTGAATTTAAATTTAAAATAGTTCCAGATGGTTATTTTTAGATGGCCATAAATAGTGAATTTTTATAAGTGAGATTCACCGGGTTAACTCTTCAAATCTTGGTAATACAGATCAGACTAAGATAGAAAAGAAATACGTAATCCTTTGATGCCTGTATCTGGTAATTGTTATTAAGTATTATTAGCTTTATGTGTATAGCATATATGTGTCCTGTTTGAAGAGGTTACTGTTATTATTTTATAATTAAAGGTACATTGGTATTCAAACCCATAGAGTTAAAGGATATGATTAATTTTATTTGGCCTTGTAAGCAAAGAACCTTGCAAACGCGACAGAAGATGATGGTAAGATATTCATATTTCCAGTTCAACTTCAGTATGACTTACAGAAATGACAAAGCAAGAAAAAGTAATTTAAATCCATCTAGGGTTTTATTTTCAATTTTTAGGATGAGGTAATTAAAAATTAGCATACTTTATAAGTTACTATAGAAGTTACTAATTAATTAATTATAAATTATTCACAAAATGTACTGAAGTAAGGTTTCATCAGAAAACTTATTGTATCCTAAACTTTCCCTCAATTAATTTAAAATTTTCACTTAAAAATGGCTCAACATCTCTTCCATAGACATTAACACTGTTCTACAATTAAGGAGGTTCTATAATCAGTATGTTTGGGGAGCACCGAATGCTTATGTAAGATCTTCCTGGACTGCAGATATGTATGTAACATTATTAAACTCAGAGAAGTCCTCCAGGGCAAGGGAGGCGAAGACCTGTTTAACTTTTCTCGACACGGCATTCTCCAAATTGTTTGTAGAGTGATTTTGTTTTGTGGAACCTCTGCTATTGATATCTTACAGAGTTATTACTTTTTGAAACACAATTTGTGAAATCCTTTATATGCATAGCCCTTTTGTTTGGGATAGATTCCTAAAAGTATTCATATTAAAATTGTGAATGCAAAAACAACTGGTAATGAGGAAGGCAACAGTAAGAAACTAAATTGTGTTCAGGACTTTACTATTAAATTTTTTCCTGCCCTGGGATGTAAGTCCAAGGTTACTCTTAAGTAAAGCACTACAGATGTTGCTGTAAATGTCATTCTTCTTTCAGTGTCAATCACAGTAGTGTGTGTTAGTAGTAGACCAGCAACAAAATTCTAATTGGTATTAATTCTAATTGGCCGTTGGGGTCTTAATATATATTTTAAAGATTATTGCTACTTACTCTTTTCCCTTTTAGTCAGTTAGTTTTACTTATTTACTGAAAATATACCTTGTGTAGAAAATCATACTTGGTACTATATGAAATGAGAAATTGAAAGTGCCTGCTATTTTAAAGAACTTGCCATCATTGCTGGTGAACAGGAGCAAGACAGGAGGTTAGGCACAAAGATACTTTCATAGACCTTGCATGCATGGGGTCCTGGGTTGGATCCCCAGCACTGCATGCAGCAAAAAGGTAAAAAAAAAAAGTAAAGATACTTTCATATATATATCAGGTAATTGCCAAAGTTGGCTTGGTTTTTTGAATAAAGTCTGAAGTATTTAGAAATCAAATTTATAGTCATCACATTGTTAAGGTTGAGTGTCAAATTAATGCTATTTAAAATGTTAAACTAGGAAATATTTTCTTTATTGTTATTCATGTATTATAAATATTAAATGTATTTAATATCTATACATGTTCCCCCAAATTGGAAAATTTATTTTTGAGGTGCTTATTTTTCTTTCTGGATTTAATTTAAACTCTTAAAAAAATTAATAAGTGTACATGTGCTTTTCTTTTTATTTTCTCTCTTATTTTATGAGTTTTTTAAAAATTTTAACAGTAAAAGAATATACCGCATTAGCAAGGATGTACAGATATGCGTCCTTTACCCTACTGTTAGATATGTCAAAAACACCATGATAGTTTAAGACCATTTTAGCAACCATCGCCTATGTAATACCTCTACATTCCATGAGATTGAGGGCCTGCAAAAAAAAAAAATCATAGTATTATTTCCAATATCAAGACTACTGTAGCATAGGAATTCTTGACCCATTTATAATAATGGCAGAGCAACGCCAACAGCTGCCCCTTACCAAAAACCGCTGGCCCGTGTAGCCTTAAGGTCAGTGCAGGGCTGGATTGTAAATCCACACTAGAAGGACCCTAGAGAAGTCCCCGCATCCTGTTTATGGAAGTACAGAATGCTTCGAGATGGGAGAGCCTCGCCATAGAATAATGCCGTAAAACTTGGGCTTGTGGATGGGGATTCTTGTGGTGAGTCAGCAGCCAAAACTTCCATGGCAGAAATTATTCCGTTAGGCATGTGTGGTAGTACAATAAACTACCACGTTCGAATGCTGACTCAGAGGTTGTTCTCTCTGTGGGGGAGAATGTGTGCTTAATACAGTGCCTTCTCTTTAATTATCTTTCCATTCTTAAAGCTTTGAGGCTTTGGAAAATTTTTAATTCCAGAAATGCCAGAGACCATTCTGTCTGCTGTGAAATGCATGGCCTCTGTGTTTGATAACCAAACCATTATTTGTAGCACAACTTCACTGTTATCCTACAAATGTGTGACTTATAAACAATAATCAGCAAATTCTGTCATCCATGATACAAAATAGCCATGGTAGTATGAACATACTGTAACTTATATAGTATATCCAATAAAATATGCATATAAATGTGTAATGTCTTATGACTAACAAACATAATTCAGTGAAAACTGGACATTAGAGCTTTGAAGCATACTTAAGAAAACTAGTATTATAAATATTTATCGTTAGGTCCTGCTGTATTTTAGGGACTCCAAAATGGTCACAAGCATTCACAGTCACCCTGCCCCAAAACATTTAGTGGTTCTGTAGGACTTGCTTAGTTCAGAGTTCAGGGACTTATTCCAACCTCTGTATAAAAAAGTTTAACCCCCACTATCACCATTTTCTCATCAGCTTTTCAAATTTATTGTGTGCCCTCATTGTTAATTCATTTCACCACCTTACCCCACTGCCCCATACCAAAATCTCAACATTTTCAAATATTCCTGTCCTTCAGGGATGGCTTAGGTCAATTAGCATGTACTCCAAGAAGCATTTCCAACTGAAATTATTCTCTATTTTTATGACCTTCTCACTACTTTGTACCCCTGCTTCTGTGATTTTAACTTGTATTATTGTTGCCCACATACTTGTTCTCCTTCTTAATTAGGGTGTAGCTTCTTAAGGCCCATGCAGCCTTCATTTTTGTATTTCCCTAGCAACAAGCACATTTTCTTGCATATAGCAGGTACTCAATAAACTGACTGTTGGATCCAGTGAATTCAGTTTTACTATATCTTACTCATTGTGTGTTGATGATTTTGTTTTGAGTTCATGTCTTCTTTGTCTTTGAACCATTTCAGTGCATGTTAGATTAATTTTCTAATTCTGAAAAGTTCTTTGAAGCTCTTTTGTTTTTTGCACCCATATTCCTATCAGCATGGTCATACTTCACATCATCTTTAGAATTTTAAAAATCTCATTTCTGTCTCCATTTGTAAATGACTAACTACATTCAGCATTAAACTACTATTTACATTCAACAGAATCCATAGAATTGAATGTTTTACTGGACATTAAAATGGTCCTTCTCCAAGCCGGGCGTGGTGGTGCACGCCTGTAATACCAGTACTTGGGAGGCTGAGACAGGAGGATTGCAGGTTTGAAGCCAGTCTCAGCAACTTAGTGAGGCTGTCAGAAACTTAAGACCGTGTTTCCAAATAAAAAAAAAATAAGGCTGGGGGTGTAGATCAGAGGTAGAATGTCCCTGGGTTTAATCTCTGGTAACACACACACACACACACACACACACACACACACAGACAGTCTTTCGCCTATGCATCAGATACACATGTACAAAATAACTATCAATGGCTAATGTGTACAAAGTAGCTCTTTATCTGTTGCTATCAGACTGTTTCCATTTCTATATTTTATGTAGTAAAGAACTCATAGATTTTTTTGTTTATAATCTAATTCTCATTTATATTTCTGGCTTTTAAATTGTCTTCCTTGGTTATCCCTGATCACCAAAGAGCCCTATGTAATGGTTAAAAATGGCTATATACAAAATATAGTTACAGTTGTAACTAAACAACTAAAAAAGAACATTTTGCCTTTCTGAATTAGTGATAGGTGTAAGATTAAATTTCATTTTCTCTTTTTTGTTTTGATAATTTGGGTTTCTTCTTAAGGCTCAAATTTTTCCCATTTCTTTATATTGAAACAGATAAATGTTTGCTGTTGCTAAACACCTAATTGCTATGTTCTTAATAAATTAAGGGAACGTGGCTTGAACACATTGATGTAATACCTAGCATAGAGTTTTGCTTTTTTAACTCTAGCCAATTATCTTGAAATTCTGATTTATGTGTGCCAAAACCTTTATTTCAACACTGTAATAAACCATCAGACCAAAACTACAAATTGTACACATTTAATCATGTAAACAGGGAAATATAATAATCCATACAAAACCTTCATGGCCCTGACAAGAAAATATTTTAGTATGTTTTAGCAAGAGAATATTACTTTTCCACATTGTTTACATTTAAGAACAAAAGTTTCCTTGCTTTAATATGTATAGTTTTCTGAACTATAGAAATAGTACAATTATTAAATATTACTTATTAAATATTACTTTGAAATCTAAGTTAGCAATTTATCTAAATTTGAGGTGATAATTGTGGAAACATTGGTGTTTTTGCCATAAAATAATTTTGACTCTTATCAAATATTTATTTCAGATTGTATCTGCTGTGCAGTATTGTCATCAAAAGTGCATTGTTCACCGTGATCTTAAGGTAAGCTGCTGATTTTATATCAAAAATCTTATTAACAGATATTTAATAATAAAACTAGAGCCATATCTTTTATTGCCTAACTGTTCCAGGGATTATACAAGGTAATTAGTTTTTATATGATTCTCATGATAACTTTATGAAAGATAATATTTTCATTGAGCAATTGAAGAAAATATGGACATGATGTTATCTGGCATTAAAGACTAGAGGATTTTATTCATTATTAATTAGCTGTTTTAAACAGATGAATATGGAACTTTGTCCCCAACTAAAAATGCCCAAGGTCCCACTCATACAGAGGCAAGGTCAAGGCCCAAATCCATGTTTGCCTGATGTAAGAGCCAGTATTTATTCTCTACATAAAACTCAAAATTAGGAAAGCTTTTAAATATTTTCATGAACATTAAATGTATGTGATTAGTATAAACTAGCATACTTTGGAATTAAAAAAAATATATGATAGTCAAGAAATAGTTGTGACCGACTAGTGTTTTACCCAAAAATGAAGGTAGAAATTCTCTAGGCTAAAATGTTTCAGTCTTATTCTACTGTTTTCTCCATTCTTCCAAATCTGACTTGCACTGTTTTTTTAGATAGCAGTCTGTTTTTCTTTTTCACTTCTTTTCCTATTGCCTTTATCAATTACAAGCACTGATTTGGGTTATATTTGAATATACTGTTCTAAACAGTTGTCAAAAGTATATTCCTGTATTTTGGTTCCATTTTTCTAAGCTTATAGGTTTTCTACTGCACCAAATGTTCCTATTTCTCAGTTTCCTCTCTTGGATATTTTAAGGGGAAATCACTTCCACAAAGAAAGAGAAAGAAGACTGTTCCCCCGCTTCTGTGTTTGTCTTCCAGCTTATCATCTTATTTCTTACATGAAAAAAAAACTGCCTAAAAATCAGGTTTAGCCGGGTGTGGTGGCACACACTTGTAATCCCAGTACTTGGGAGGCTGAGACAGGAGGATTGCAGGTTTGAGGACAGCCTTAGCAAGTAGGGAGACTCTCATCAACCTAGTGAGACCCTGATTCAAAATAAAAATTAAAAAAATAGTGCTGGGGGTGTAGCTCAGAGGTAGAATGCCAATAGGTTCAATCCCAGTACCATATACACACACACATACAAAAAAGAAATCAGGTTTAACAGTAATATTTTCCCTCCAGTCCAGTGGAGAGAAATTTCCTGTTTGCTCCTGGAAGGAGACCTCAGAACCCCCGAGCTCTCTGGAGGCTGCGTGGGTACTTTGATCTCCAGACAGTTGTAGAGATACTAAGGAGAGTCCTGCATGCTCACAGAAAGAGCCTCAGAAACTTAACCAGGCTCTGACGTCAGAACACCATTTATTTGTCATACAATCCATAAATGTTACAATCTAATGTAAATCTTCCAAATTTATTTGCTTTTATAATATTTATGTAATAAGTGATACCCTATTTTTATTGCATATTTGGGGGTACTAGGTATATTGCCCCTTTCTAAAACAAAATGAAAACAAATGTCCCAAACTAGTATGCCATTAAAAAAAGAAAAGAGGAGGGGTGCAGGGCAGGGAAGAGATGATGCTGGGCAGAGTGCCTGGCGCTGGCGACTGTTGCACCCTCCAGCGATAAAGCAAAAGTATGATTTCTGTTTTGGCTGAATTTTGCTCCTTTCTGACACCCGATAAAACACATCTACAGAGTAACCTGTAACTTTATTAGCCTATTCATCAGTTGAAACATATAGTTCAAAACAAAACAGGTATAAAAGCAGAACTTTTATTGAATTGCTTGCATTTACAAAGGGCACATTTAAAATTTTGTCTTGAATGGTTCTGTATTTGAATTTTAGGAAACTACCCCCTCCAAACAGAGGGGCAAAACTCCCTGCTTTCAGTATACCTTCCCTCCAGAAGAGACTCTAGTTTTAGAACTGCAAATCAGACAAGGTCTAATGGAGGCCTTATCGTTCTGTTTTGTTTTGTTTCATTTAAACAGTACTTTGTTGCAGAAGTATTCTAAGAGAGAGGACAAAAGAATATATAGAGTAGTCACAGAACCCTGATGGCAGGTATTTTAGATATGTCCTTGAGCCTCACATCAACCAGGGATACGTTGTTAAAACAGCTTTTCTGACTAAACTTGAAGTCTATGGTAGAAGAGGGTTATGTTCACTTGTGTTCTTTAGAATAGGCCCTATTAAAATTAGTTCCAAGATACCTCTTACCATGAAGAAGAAAATCAATTTAAAATAACTTTTGGAAGAAAATGAGTTTTAAATAATCTTTCTTAAATAGTTGCATATGTGCATATAAATGAGTGCTTTCCATTTCTGGTATTAAAATTCTGTCTTACATAGATGTCATTTTGAACAGTTATACATTGAAGTACCATATTGGGCTTCTAAATTTGGTATTACATTTAAAAACGAGAAGCAAGAAGTATCTAAGTTTGGAATCTGAAACAAATACAACAGTTTTTATTTTCTGTATGCTTTTTACATTGTCCTTTTTATTATTTTCCTCTTAGGCTGAAAACCTTCTCCTTGATGCTGATATGAATATTAAAATTGCTGACTTTGGTTTTAGTAATGAATTCACAGTCGGGAACAAATTGGACACATTTTGTGGAAGCCCACCCTATGCTGCTCCCGAGCTTTTCCAAGGGAAGAAGTACGACGGGCCTGAAGTGGATGTGTGGAGTCTGGGTGTCATCCTCTATACACTAGTCAGTGGCTCCTTGCCTTTTGATGGCCAGAATTTAAAGGTATCAGCTAAATTTGATGTCAGTGTTTTTATCCCCAGATGGGATCATGTCAAAAGCTAGTTATAAGTGCTTTCTTTCATGTTTTTAAGGAACTACGGGAGCGGGTCTTACGAGGGAAGTACCGTATTCCCTTCTACATGTCCACAGACTGTGAAAATCTTCTGAAGAAATTATTAGTGCTGAATCCAATAAAGAGAGGCAGCTTGGAAGTGAGTGATGTTTTGTGCTCCATATTTAAAGCTTACAAGTTAAGATGTTCCAGTAACTGAAGAGCACGAGTTGCCCTATGTTTTCTTAGGGAAATCGCCAAATCATGTAATTTGCCTTTTGTTTAGCGGTGGGGAAAGTGACTTGATTATTCAAAATTTGTCACAGTTGGTTTCTCTAAAGACTTCTTTCTTTTTGGTTCTTTGGTGAAGTGTTAAATTAAAATGCCATAAAAATAGGGATAAAATTGATTTTTAGTTGAAGAAGGATGAAAACTTAGCCTGTATCAGAAAACCTCTTGGTCCCAAACAGAAACATGGATGAAAGAAGATAGTGAAAATTCTAACTCAGTGAATACTTCATTGTTATTTCTGAAATTCATATCTGCTATTTTAAAATGTAATAGAAACCTCTCAATATCAATACAGAAATTTTACTAATATGTAAGTAGAACATATCAGAGATATTTTCATCTCTTGACTCACTGCTGTGTTGTCTATATGCATTCCATATATGTATACATGTGCTAAGTGTGTTATCACCAAATAATATCAGAGGGTCACATAACCAAAAGGTCTAATTTGTTTCTTCCTTCTGATACTGTGGTTAAAATAGCTTAAGTTTTTTGTCCATCTGTTTTTAAGAATGGTGTTTTGGCCGGTGCTAAGATAATTTCAGAGATTCAGCATGCATTATTCACTTGTGCCTTTTTGTCTTCTTTTATTTGCCTTAATTGGAAGGGTTGAAAATTCAGAGAATTAACCTCATTTAAACTGTACTTTTTTAGTGTAGCAGTGGGGCTTTCTGGCACGGACTCCATGCCGGTTAGGAGGCAGCCTAATAGTGAGCCATCCCTGTGTACAGAGCTCTCAGGTTAGTTTGGGCTTTGTAATTCTATTTCCACAAATATTTCCACTGGAAGATACAGTATGTCTTGATGGAAGTTAAGGGATGGTGACTTCCATTGGGAAATTATTTTAAATGCTTTGTGTCCGTAAATCAATTATCAAATATTTTTACTGAATTATTTAGTTAAATGTAATTAGTTCTAAGCTTAAGGTTTTTGTGGTGTTTTTCTCCTTTGGGGATAAAAGGACATCCTAATAATATTTTAATGGAGATCATGTGCAATAAAAAGCCCATATTTATATCACTGCTTTTCTAAGTTTACTTTCAACCATTATTCTTAGAAAATTATGTGAAATAGTTAAAAAGTTAGAATTGTTGACTCTCATATCAATTCTAAAATCAAAAACTTTAGAGGACATAAAATCTCTCCTATTCCTGCTTTATGACCCATTGTTACCATGGGAACCCACTTTACCTGAGTGTCACCTACCAAAAACCCGGAGTTGAAGCAGCAACTCAGCTAGTAGAGTATAAAGAGCAAACAAAATTATTTTGGAAGAATGGATCTTACAGTCTTTGTGGGCAGTTAATAAGATGTGCTTATGTCTTAAAGAGGAGTCATTTACAGTAGCCACAAATATTTTAATCTTTCATCCTTAACATTAAAATTCTGAGGGTTAAAGTATTGAAATTCTTTGAGTTTAATTAAAAGCAAAATTACTATTATTATTATTCATAATAACTTCAGAAGTTCAAGTTGGCGTAATGCAATCTGGAACCTCCTGCTCCAGCTTATCAAAACTACGTTTCTCTGTGTTCAGCTGCAGAGCCATGAGTTCACATTCGAAATATTACTGTACTGTTGCATATTTCACTATAAAGGCTAGTCTGCTTCACAATTCCCAGAAATGACTTTCCAGAGAAATCTAACACCATTTTTAAAGAAAGATTTCTTTTACCAAACCTTAAGAAACTCCCCTTGAAGTATCAGTAACTTCAAACATTATATTAAGTAGTCTCTATTTTTATTTTTCATACTAACTTTATTATCAGCTTTAAAGTGAAAACTCTGTAAAGTATTAAAAAATCTGTTTTCAAAACACTCACCTTGGGTTTAGTTTAAGCATAACTTTTTATCTAGTATAATGTTTTCATGTCATGTTGCTTTTTTAACTTAATACTTTGAGATATGTATTTTTTGCTTTATCTAAGAGTGAGCTCCTTCCTTTTCAATAGCTATGTACTTGGGTTCTCCTTGGGTTGTGCATTATAATTTATTTAACTATTCCCTGCCTATTGCACGTTTGAGTTGTTTCCATTGCTTTTGCTAAAAATAATGTGGTGTATATATTGATATATACTTAGATAAATCCTCCAGAGCGGAATTACTGAGTCAAAGAGTATAAGCGATCTGATAGCTCTCATATATCTTTGCCAAAAGTTGCATGTGATCTCAGATTTTGCATGTGCCTGTATTCCACAGCTTGATCCAGTACTGAATATAATAAGTTCTAGTATTTGATGCCTTTATGGCAATGTTGTTAGTTTACATAATTGCTTCATATTTCTTTTATTAGTGAGAAAGCTGAGTATTTTTAATTAATAGGTTGATTGTGCTTCTTCATGTATAAGCTCTTGATGTTTCTTAACTATTTGTCTAAAAGTCTAATTAGCCTTATAGTTTTGAATCAGCTTAATAGCTTTTAATATGAAATATTTCCCCTTTTAATTATTGTATTTTTAAAAAATGGAACTTTATATGTTTCTTTTCAGTGTCACTTGAGTTTCATGAATTATTGATCAAAGTAACCTCTAGTCTTTCTTCATTATATACTTTGCTAACATTGAAATTTGATTTAGGGAATTTTTGTGTCTGTTTATTGTCTTACTAAATTTGTTTAGCTTACACACCTTTCTTTTCCTTACCAGACATAAGTGTATATTTTATTAAGGTATTTCTTAAAGAGTTAGAAATTAAATACCATATTTATACTCCAGGGAAGTAAAATTAATGAAATTAGTTTCACGTTATGCTTGTTTTTTTGGGAGGGTACTGAGGATAGAACCCAGGGGCCTTCTATGGGCTACACCCCCCAGGCCTATTTTATTTTTTATTTGGAAACAGGGTCTCACTAAGTTCCTGAGAGCCTCATTAAGTTGCTGAGGCTGGCTTCGAACCTGCGATCCTCCTGTCTCAGCCTCCCAAGTACTGGGATTACAAGCGTGTGCCACCATGCCCAGCTGGCTCTCCCATTCTGCTTGTTTGACCTGTAGTTGTTTAAAAATGCAGATAACCCAATTATATAAACTTTTCAGGTTTCTCTTCCTAACTGCACTAGTAGTGGGAAAGTACCACACATGATTTTTTGAGGATTCGTGTTTTATGTTGTATACTGAGATTCACCACCCCCTTTTACAATAATGCAAAATTTGAGCCTGAAGTAAAGCTCCTCTTACTACCTTATCTTTTTGCCTTATCTCTGTCATCTTTGGCCCTTCCCCAGAAAGTATTTATTTTGATTTTTAACACCTTCTTCAGGTGCTATTAAAATAATTTTTTAAATCTTGTTTATGTCTATGTAGTACAAATGACAGTAAGGCAAAAAATAATGAATTGATAATAATACTATTTTTAAATGATATCTTAGTACAAATTCAGAAGTATATGGTATAGTTTACAAAGGTTGAAACCAGTTAAGTAAAATTATTTCCACCTAGCCATCCTAAACCCAATAATTTTTTGAAAGTACACCTAAGTATAGGGTGTGTATTTCCCATAAGTAAATTAGCTTAATTCTTTATAATTCATCTGAAGCAATTATTCTATTAGTATTCCTCTTTGACAGTCAGCAAGTAGTCATTTGTGTTGGTTGGCAGTGACAGGAGGATAAACTTTGTCTTGTCTAGTTTGGAATTTTGGTTGTCCTTTTGTTTCTCATGAGGTACATGAAATGCAATCTGAAGTGGATGAGTTTATTCCACTGGCTCCTCTGTCTAGTGCATTTTGTTGGCCTAGATCTTTATATCCTGCCTACACCCACCTAGACTAGCGTTACCTGAACTTCCTTCCGTCGTGCAGTTCCTCCATTTCCTGGGGACACCCCTCCCATGGTTTTTAATGTTAACTCTTGTGGTTACCCTAAGACGATTCTGTATAGGTATGAGGTTTGCACAACTAAGAGCAGGTGCCTCCCGATCTCGCTTCGGTTTCATATATCATTATTTTCTTTTTGTGCCTTATTCTTGGAAAAGACATTCAGCTTTAGAATTAATAGAGTAAAAAGCCCCACATGTTCCCTTCCTTAAGCAAATCTTCCTTCTTGTCTTTACCTTCCATTTTCAGATTATTTTTATTCTGCTTTGAAACATAACTATAGTGGTAGCACACACCTATAATCCCAGTACTTGAGAGGCTGAGACAGGAGGATCAAGGGTTCAAGGCCAGCCTGGGAAACTTAGTGACTCCCTGTTTCAAAATAAAAAATAAAATTGGACTGGGGTGTAGCTCAGAGGTAGAATGCCCTTGAGTTCAATCCCTAGTACAAAAGCAAGCAGGAAAAGACAGAGACAGAGGGAGAAGATTAAAGAAGAGAAGAAAAAAAAGAAAAAAGAAAAGAAAGAGGGAAGAAGAAAGAAGGCAGGAAGGAAACTATCATGAGCCCAGCTGTTGAGTAGACTCTTGGTGCTTATAGTATTAACAGAGAGCTGACCTGCGTTTATTCTCTCGTGGCTGCCCAGTTGCCAGCCCTGTCACTGCGTTTCCACTTCTCCTGGCTCGGCCCTGCCTCCAGTCTGATCTGTGCGAGGCTTGCAGGGTCAGTGCTCCTTCTGTCTCGCCGCCTATTGTTCTTTTCCCAGTACTTTTAAAAAAATTTTTATTTCCCTTGTTAATAAAATGTAGCATTTCTCCATTGCCTACCAGATCAAATTTAAACTGATCATCTGCAGATAGTAACCTTATCTTCCATTCCTTATACGATCTTTGTTCCAAGATGGAGGAGTTCCCTTACTGCTCACTCTTCCCATCCTGCCCTGACTTTCCACCAGTCCAGATACTACCTGAATCTCTAGTCAGTTCCCATCCCACTCCTTATGATTCCTTCCAGAAAATTCCAGTCCATACTGCAAGTTGTTCTTTTTGGTCTCTTTTTTTAAATACTTGCTGATAATAGTACAACATTGAATAGTTGAATATTGTGTATTTAAATATTTTAAGATTTCAGGAGTAAATCTTTTACTGTCCCCAAGCAAAAGACACTTATCAGCCCATATTTATATATAAATTTTACATCAGACCACATATATATTTCTGACATTGACATATAGATATGAGTACCAAATAAACACAGTTTAATTGAGAAACATGAGAAAATTTGAATTATCTTCCTTTTTCCTTTTAATTGCCTATGCTCCAACTATCAAATCTGCTATTGCTTCTACATTTCTTATCTAATTCATAGAAGCCCATTTTTCCAGGCACCTGAGCTAAAATCCTCAGAATCCTCCTTTTCAATACCAAATCAAATTTTGTCAGCAGGTGCTGCCGATGATCCTCTGTTTTCCTTCCTCTGCTTCCACGTCTCCCTGTCAGTCCTCTGCTCTCTTGCCTGGACATTTTCACTGCTTCCTAAGGTGTCTTCTTGCTGCTAATCTCTGAATTTTGTCTTACTCGGGGCTCTTCAGCATCTTTATCCTTATTTGAACTATCCCATTCAAAAACAGCAGGCATTTGTGCTAAAAAGGATAGTGCAAAGCTGGGTGTGGTGACGCACACCGGTAATCCAGTACTTGAGGGACTGAGACTGGAGGATTGCAGGTTTAAGCCTCAGCAACTTAGTGAGACTCTCAGCAACCTAAAGAGACCCTGTTTCAAGACAAAAAATAAAAAGGGCTGGGGGTGTAGCTCAGAGGTAGAACACTCCTGGGTACCACACACACACACAGACACACACACACACACACACACACACACACACACAGTATAAGTCTACCACTTTAAATATAGTGAAGGAGATAATCTACACAGAACTAATTTTACTAAAAGGTAAAGTGTGACAACAGTGAGCAATAGGATATAAATAGAGTGCCATGGGAACACAAAAAGAACAAATGAGGGATGCAGGGGAGGTTTATGCATTTAGTCCAAAAATATATATTGAACATTTAAGTGCTAGATACTCTGAGGTGCTGGATTCGATACTGCACAAATCAGACATGGGTCGTTCTTTGTGTGGGAGACAGCTGATTAATAGATTAACAGATAAGCATAAAAGATTTACATAATAACAAACCACATTAAGTTGTAGACAAAGATCAGGGAGCCTTGAAAAAGTGAAAGAAAGGACCCAGATATTAGGTGCTCTTTCTAAGATAAAAAGGAACTTAGTCCAGATTTTATGTACTGTACTCTTCTTAAGATGAAACCAGTGATCATAAACTCCATTTGCTTGCCTCTGCCTCGCCTTTAACATCAGTGCTACTGTCTCCCCACTCCTGCCCTGCCAGGAGTGGAGATGAGTATTTTCTTGTGCCCCAGACCTACCCATTCATTCCCGTGCTAGGCTTGACATCTGTTGGCCTGCCTTCTCAGAAGCTTGCTGCTTCATATAGCTCTTTCAGCATGCTTACATGACTTCTTTTAAACAGAAAGGGTGTCCTTCGACCTTTCTGTCCCCCTCCATTGCTGCCTTCTTGTTTATCCCTGCCTAGCTAGACTTTTTGAAAAGTATCTACACTTCCTGTCTCCCACTCACCTACCCATTTACCTCCATACATAGCCCTCTGGCTCCTAATGCCACACTCCGCTGCAACTTCCCTCAGTAAAGTCATGTCTCTGTTGCTAAGCACAAGGGGTTACCCTTAGTGATCACCTTATGTGGCCATATTTAACAGGACACACTTCCTCCTTGGAAAACTCTTTCCATGCCCTCCGTGCCATGCTGTGCAGTTTCTTCTCCACTTCCGATCCGGATTCCATTCGCTCTAACCCTGGCATGCCGGTTTCCTTGAGGCTCTTCCTTGAAATCTCTTTTGTCTGTTCTTGCTCTCTTCATTCTTTCTAGAGAATTCCCTCCCACACACACATCTTCCGTCATCATTTGTAGGCCAGCACTTCCCAAATCTTGATCCCTAGCCCAGACTTCTTTTGAGCTTCAGGGTCTATTTATAAATCTCATTACATTAGTTATTATTATTGTTTTGGTTTTTGCAATACTGGGGATTGAACCCAGGGGCATTCTACCTCCAACCTATACCCCCAGCTCTACTTTTTATTCTTTATTTTGAAACAGGGTCTCGCTAAGTTGTGGAGGGCCTCACTAAGTAGCTGAGGCTGGCCGCGAACACGGATCCTCCAGTCTCAGCCTCCCAAGTATTGGGATTACAAGCATGCACCACCACACCCGGCTTTAGTTATTATTTTCAAACTCAACATTGTAATCTTAAATTTGAGAACATCACTAAGGACTAATTTGAATTGATTTGAAGAACCAGGAATGTTTGTGTCTTACTCATGTTTGTTATTTCTCTTCTTTGCTTAGTCTCATTCATCATCATAATAATAGCAAACATCCAAAGAGCTTCCATTAAAAATTAATGTATTGCCAGGCATAGTGGCACATACCACTACTTGGGAGGCTAAGATAGCAGGATTGCAGGTTCAAGGCCAGCCTCAGCAACTTAGCAAGGCTTTCAGCAACCTAGTGAGATCCTGTTTCAAAATAAAATAGGGCTAGAGGTGTAGCTCAGGGGTGGTAGAATGCCCCTGGGTTCAAATTATTAAATTATTTGGATAATATACTTAAATTGAAATTTCTGAAAATGGTTTTAAGAAATAACTCAGTGGTAGTCTTAAGATTTCACATATCTGCATAATCATATTTTGCATGTATATGTGGCACTGGGGACTGAACTCAGGGGCATTCTGCCACTGTGCTACACCCTAGCCCTTTTTATTTTTTATTTTGAAACAGGATTTCACTAAATTGCTGAGGCTGGCCTCAAACCCACAATCCTCCTTATCTTGGCCTCCCAAGTACTGAGATTTTAGGCATGCACCACCACTCTTGGCTTCATATTTTTAAAATATATGGATTATCTACAAGACTTCATTAAAATATGTATTACATGATGGGAAAAATCCTCCCATTCAACACAGTAGTACTCTTCTAGATCCCAGTTGTTTGAGATCTGCTCTGAAGTTCTTGTCTTCTAGTGATTAACTTTGGGTAAATACTAATAAGTGAGGGGAAGGTACCTAAGCAATCAAGGATTCAGCCTTAAAAATATCTATATAGAGAAAGTTGTTTTTCTAATTAGAGTACTGGTAAATAAAGGGTAGGGTTGGAGAAATTATGTTACAGGTCTTGAAAAAAAGAAAATTAATATATAATACCTAGAATGGAAACCTAGAATTTTGTAGTAATAAAAAGTTAACAGAGCCAGGTGTGGTGGCACATACATGTAATCCTAGTACTCAGGAGGCAAGTTCAAGGCTAGCCTCAGCAACTTAGTGGAGGCCCCCAGCAACTTAACAAGACCCTGTTTCAAAATGAAAAAAAGGCTGGGGGTGTAGCTCAGAGGTAGAACACCTCAGAGGGTTCAATACTCAGTACCAAAAAAAAAAGAAGTTAACAGTTTTTTAATCAATACATAGTTATTCAAATATGTTTTTCTTTCTTTAAATATAAAATTCAAGTTTTCCATCATATATATAAAAATTTTATCTATAGATGATCCAGCTCCCAGTTCCCTATTGCCTATGAATGGTAATTTCCCCACTAGGTTCTCCTTTTTGGCACACTCCTATAATCCTGCTACTTGGGAGGCTGAGACAGGAGGATCGCAGGTTCATGGCCAGCCTCAGCAACTTAGCGAGGCCCTCCACAACTTAGTGAAACCCTGTTTCAAAATAAAAAATAAAAAATAGCGCTGGGGGTGTAGCTCAGAGGTAGAATGCCCCTGGGTTCAATCCCCAGAACCACATACACACAAAAATAGTATAAATATACTCTCTTAACAATTTTAAGTATGTATTACAGTATGGTTTATATGCACATTATTGTACAACAGATCTCCAGAACTTTTTCATCTTGTGTCTAAAACTCTAAACCCATTAAATAACTCCCTCATTTCCTCCTCACCTCGGCCTCTAGCAACCACTGTTGTGCTTTATGCTTCTATGAGTTGGACTACTTTAGGTACCTCATATAAGTGGAATCATGAAGCACTTGTCTTTTTGTGATTGCCTTATTTAGCATAATATCCTCAAAGTTCATCCATGTTGTAACATATGATAGAATTTCTTTTGTAAGGCTGAATAATAGTCCATTACATACAATCAACACATTCTCTGTCATTCATCTGTCCATTCATCTGTCAGTGGACATTTAAGTAGCTTCCACATCTTGGCTATTGTGATTAATGCTACAATGAACACAGGTGTGCAAATATCTCTTGGATATCCTCTTCCTAGTTCTCTTGGATAAATACCCAGAAATGGGATTGCTAGATCATATGGTAGTTCTGTTAATTTTTTGAGGACACTTTATACTGTTTTCCATAGAAGTCGTACCATTTTTACCACACCATCTGCAGTGCACAAGGGTTCCAATTTCTCCACATCTTTGCCAACACTTGTTATTTTGGGGGTTTTTGACAGTGATCATCCTAGTAGGTGTGAGGTGGTATCTCATTTTGATTTTGATTATGTTATTCAGTTGTAGGAGTTCTTTATGTATTCTGGATATTAACTCCTTGGTCAGTATATGGTTTGCAGATATTTTCTCCCCATTCCATAGGTTGTCCCCACTAGGTTGTCTTTTAGCAGCCCAGGACTGATTATTCTACAGCCTCAGCTTAAATCTAACTCTGGTAATTCTCATCAACACCTGTTCTCACCCTGATTTTTACCTAATTTCTCACTCTAGACTTAAGTTTTAACTACCCTCTCCCATCCTCTGAGTTATCTTCACTGACTAACCCTTTCCTTTCCTAACATTTAATAAGTGGTGATTTTAAAATATAGGCATATATTTGGTAGAAGACCAGACAAAATTTGTAATCTTTCATTAATCTTAAAAGTAAAAATGTGAAGCAAAAATTAAAATTAGTAGGTTCTTATGTTAATACTTTAGGTTTGAAAACATTTCTTTTAAAGGAATATGGAAGGAAGGGTATTTTGAATCATCACCTTTGGTGAGTATATAGGATGATAGTCACAATTGTTATAAGATCTGTATGTGTGTCCCAAAGCCCTACAGCTCTTGTCAGACTGCTAATCAAACTAGGCACAGTAACTTTATTTGAAAATGTCACTTGATTCTTTTTTAGTGAACCAGTAAATTTGACATTTGTTAAAACAAGTGGTTGAATGTTGTGATTGACCAAACATGACACAGAGTTTATTTCCTAGCAAATAATGAAAGATCGATGGATGAATGTTGGTCATGAAGAAGAAGAACTAAAGCCATATACTGAGCCTGAACCAGATTTCAATGATACAAAAAGAATAGGTAAGTATTTAAATACTGTGAGATGTGCTGCCATAGGCTACAAGCAAGAGTTCTCTACTCTACCAAATGGTGTTTAAAAATATAAATAACTCATTGTTTACGGTATGTTTTAGGTGATACTAGATGGTGAATAACATATTCCCAGTGAATTTATATAGCAGTGAAAAATCACATGCCTTCTGTGAACATTTTATAAGTGCATTTTATATCACAATAAAATTTTTATCTTTAAAAATATGTAAATAAATAAGAAGCAATTTTATTTCAAAAATACTTCCACTATCATCTTAATGATAAACACTATACATTAAAAATTTTGAATTTCTCTTTTCTCATATATATTATGGTTCAATTTAATTGTTGGCAACTGTGATATAAAAATTAAAATAATGGCCAGGCATGGTGGTGCATGCCTGTAATCCCTGTACTTGGTAGGCTGATGAGACAGGAGGTTCACAAGTTCAAGGACAGCTTTAGAAACATAGCGAGACTCAGCAACCTAGCCAGAACTCTGCTTCCAACTTGTTCTGTTTCTCTCTCCCTACCCAAAGCCATCAGAAGCTCATAGGAGTCATCTCAACTGGGCTTCTGTCTGGCTTGAGGGCAGAGTGGCAGGGGAAAACATTAAGAACCTGATCGAAAGAACAGTTGTGGAATTCAAGTCTTCTGAAGAAGAATCAGTATTGCAGACCAGAAAGAAAGCAGAAATTGTTAGGAGAGAAGAGAAACCACTCCATAAGGAGCTGAGGATGTGTCAAGAGAGACAGAGAGAGAGAGAGAGAATGAAGGGGGATTTTGCGTCTGACACAGTCTCTGACTGGACAAAAGAAGTCAGCTCAGGAATGTACTAGGCAGTGAGAAACTGAGTGGGTACATGAATGTGTAGATAGTTATCATGAAAATTTGTGGATTTAAAGTATCTGAACATATAGTATTTGTAGGTTAATAATCCATAAGTGTTTACAATTAAAACTACACTTTAAATTTTTAAGCCTTAGTTTTCACATCCAGTCTTGGCAATCTTGCCCCTTTTTGCTGATCTGTTCACTAAAATAAACCCATTTTCAGGAAATTTGTACTTTTTTTTCTAGACATTATGGTCACCATGGGTTTTGCACGAGATGAAATAAATGATGCCTTAATAAGTCAGAAATACGATGAAGTTATGGCTACTTATATTCTTCTAGGTAGAAAACCACCTGAAGTAAGTTAAGTTTTTCACCTTTTTAAATTAATGTGAATCATTTCTTGAATTAAATGACAACTAAGAATATAATATGATATTAGTAAATCTATTCTTTGTGGTATCAAAAATAATACAAAGATCCTATCATTCTTATTTTTAGAATTCAAAAATCAAGGCACTAAATTATAAACTAATTTAATTTCTGAGTATCGAGAGAGATTGTAGGAAAGAGCAAGCCCACTGCCCTACATGGCTGCAAGAGGCGCCGCTCACGGTCTCATGCTGACTCTGCAAATGGTACCCCAGAGTTGCGCAGTGCCCAGCCTGTGCATCCAAGTGCAATGGCACTACCAAAGGCGGTATGATTGGTGTGGGTGTGCAAGAGAGACCAGTGACCAAAACAAGGGGAAATGACAGCATTTAAACAAAAAGTGTGTGAAATGATTTATGTAAGAAGGAATCCAGGGAAAGGCTGTTTCATGATATTTTGCCTTGTCAAGTGTCAGGTGGCTTTAATACATTCAGTTGGGAGTTCTCAAGGCCAGGAGAGATTCATAATAAACAGACTCAGGAAATACCTGTATACAAATGGTGAACCATCAAAGTAAATGAGCCTTTGGGAAAGCAATTATAAAGGGTAGAAATTGAGAATAGGAATATTGGCCAGGACATTAACAGTTTGTTAAAAATTAGACATCTGTGGAAAACATTTTATAGAAAAAGCTGGAGTTATTTATAATTAAATAGCAACTGTGAGTGAAACAATACATTTCAGCTGACATTTGTTGGACCTTCCTGTACCAGAAACTATGCTAAGTACTATGAATAGAAAAACAAGAAAGTCTGTCGCCTCGAGGGGCCTCAGTACAGGGGTAAGCAGTCGGTGTGTGCTACAGGGTGGTATGTGCTGTGGGTGCTCAGGAGCTGGAAGCGGGTAATGCCTACACCAGGCTAAGGTGAGACCCACCAGAGTGCTCTATGTAACATGAGAGACATAGAATTAATAGGACATGGAGACCAGTTGGGATAAGGGATAAGAACCCCCTCATATTTCTTGTATGGATGGCTAGTTGTAGAAGGTGCACTTGCCAAGACAGGAAAGGTGTGGATTTCAGGGGAAGATGGGAAGTTCAATTTGGGATAGTTGAATTGAAGATTACTCTTGAGTGGAGCTGTCTAGTAAATATTTGTATGTAAAACTCTGGATCTGGAGGAAAAGATGTGAATAGAATTAATAGATTTGGGAGTTGTCACCAGAGGAGCACACGTTGCAAAAAGTAATGTGCCAGGAACCATCTAATCGTCTCAATGAACCTCCCAGGTAGATTCTTATTAGAGTGGAAGAGAGGACTCAGAGGGCCGCTGACAGCGAGGGAAGTTTTATCAATTGGGAATGGCACCAAAGATTATTTCTAAAGCGTTTTTAACTGTTTCTGCTTAGATTTTAAATTTCACTCCTGAGATCTTTAATTTCCTTGTTAATTAAAATACAAAAGAAGACTAATTTTACAACCCTACAACCCAGCACAAATAGGAGCTAAAATGAAGTATGAATTATATTGCATGTAAACTAGTGAAACTACTGTGGGTTAGTAAGAGCTTGAACTTCAGAGCCAGGCTTATCACTTCTCCCTACCCCTGCACAAACACTATTTGCTTCATTTTCTGTGCCTCAGTTTCCTTATATGTAAAATCAGGATGATAATAGCACTTACCTCTTAGAGAGTTCAATAAATCAATACTTGTAAAATCCATAGAATAGTTGCTGACAGGTTACTCTGTGCTCAGTGTTAGCTAATATCTGTTAAAATTACTGTCATAAGTATTACTCTGCTATTTGTCATTAGTATTCTATATATGAATTTAGATATTCTGTTGCAATGCCAGTGATTCAATTAAAATTTTCTGTTAACAACCAACATTTGTGCTTTAGAAAAAGGAGTAGTGTATCAGCCCCCAATCTGCCATGCTTAGTTCTAAGTAGATATAAGTTCCTGCTCAGAGCCAATAAGCCAAATTTGTTTTGTAAATATGGAGAAAATAAAACAGTTTGATCTTAGTTCAGAATGTAAAACATGCAAATGAGGATATTTTAATATAGAGTTTTTCTTTGTGTGTATCCATACATATATGTACGTGTGAGTGTGTTTAAAATTTTAGCTTTTATCTTCAGTTTGAATCCCAGTGATGTCCCTTGACTTTTAACCTTAGCTTTTCCATCATAAAGTACAGGTTAATGCATTGTATATTTTTGTAATGATTTAAACAAAGTAACATATATAAAAAGCTAGGCTACGTCTACAGTGGAATTACCATCCAATGACTCCTAGCTATTATTTGGTGTTTTGACTAAACTAAGGATTTGTACAAAATAACAGAAGATTTCAGTACTATGGGAGCACCTTTTATCCAGGTCCTTCCCTTCCTTCTGCCAGCTTGAAGCTCTGTATAGAAGCCTGCCTGTGTTGAGTTCTTGTTATTCCTTGTATATAGCTTTGAGTTGTTTAGAAAGCTAAGAGTGCAGCCGGGTGCAGTGGCACACATCTGTAAACCCAGAACTTAGGAGCTGAGACAGGAAGATCACAGGTTCAAGTCCAGGATGCAGTAGCTTAGCAAGACCCTGTTTCAAGCATAAAAAAAATATAAAGGTCGGGGGTGGTGTAGCTCAGTGGTAGAATGCCCTGGGTTCAATCCCTAGTACCAAAAGAAAAGAGGGAAAGAGAGGAGATGAGACCAGAAGTGCATTTTGCTTGTATAAATATTTTTGTTTTAAAATCCTTGTCATCTTCTCCTTGTAGTTTGAAGGCGGTGAGTCGCTATCCAGTGGGAACTTGTGTCAGAGGTCCCGGCCAAGTAGTGACCTAAACAACAGCACTCTTCAGTCCCCTGCTCACCTGAAGGTCCAGCGAAGCATCTCTGCAAATCAGAAGCAGCGGCGTTTTAGTGATCATGGTGGGGGACCAAGTCAGAGACGTGAAAACAGACTGGTTCTGCCCAAACTCATGTGTTTTAAGCATTATACATTCACAACTCCATGTGCCTTTTCATCCAGTTCTCACAGATTGACATTATTGTAGGTTAAATATGATCCCCTTTTGCAGGGACTGACCTGATTTTTGTAATCAAACAGTTTAATCTTAGTTCAGAGCATAAAACATACAAATATAGATTTTTTATTAGAGTTTTTATTTGTGAGAAAAAATATGTCAGTTGTTTTTCAGCTAATTATTCTATTTTTTAAATTACAGCTGGCCCATCCATTCCCCCCGCCGTTTCATATACCAAAAGGCCTCAGGCTAACAGCGTAGAAAGTGAACAGAAAGAGGAGTGGGACAAAGACATGGCTCGTAAGCTTGGCAGCACCACAGTTGGATCAAAAAGCGAGATGACTACGAGCCCTCTTGTGGGTCCAGAGAGGAAAAAGTCCTCAACTATTTCAAGTGTGAGTAACTATTTGGTTACACTGCAACTTGCTGAATTTATTCACTATCGAAGTTTTTGGTAAAATCTTTGTCTTTTGTGATTTAAAATGTTTCAAAGTTGATCATAATTTGAAGAAGGAGCCAAGCTTCTCATAAATGAAATTTAAGGAAACAACCAAAAGAATTGTTAAAGTAACACTTAGCCTTACCACATGGTACATTAACCTTTCTGCTTTATTTTTCCTCTTTGTAATATTGACTGAATGTTACATTGGTGCATTTAATCTTACATTTACAAATAAATTGTTCAAAGAAGACACTCTGTTCATTTATATAGTTACCTTACATCACTCACTACAAATGGCACACTATAGAAATTATACGATGAGGGCTAGAATGGAGACTGAAATGGTCTCGGATAAGGAGCTCAAGTTACTTTTGATTCAAATTAATTATACCACATTTATTTATCATTTTTTAACATAGGCAAAAAAGATTCTTGGCAGAAAAATTTACCACTTAGTACTAGAGTTTTTTTTTTAATTTGCTGTTTTAGTTTTGGATATTTGAGAAACCAAAATACTATATTTTATTTAATATTAGCAACTCAGAGGTTTCTAAAATAAAATTAGTAGTCTCTTTTCTGTCCATTACCAACCATTCTCAACTCTTCAAGTAACTAGTGGTAATGACTTGGGGTGAGTTCTTCTTTGAGTTTTTCTTTGTTAAAGAAAATATAAAAAGCGGGGCGTGGTGATACACACCTGTAATCCCAGTACTTGGGAGGCTGAGACAGAATCACAGGTTTGCGGCCAGCCTCAGCAACTTAGGGAGGCCCTCCGCAACTTAGTGAGACCCTGTTTCAAAATAAAAGAATAAAATTGGCTGGGGGTGTAGCTCAGAAGTAGAATGTCCCTGGGATCCCTGGGTTCCATCCCCAGTACCAGAAAAATAAATAAATAAATAAATAATAAATGAAAATATAAATGAGCATGTAGAATTATTTTATTTTGCTTCTTATAAAAATTGGATCATACTGTATCCATTACATTTTAGTTTTCCTCACTTTGAAAAGTATGGGGTCCTCCTAGACAGAACATGCAGATATGTCTTATTATTTCATCAGTATTTCATCAGTACTAATCGTGAAGACGTGTCATCATTTATTCAACCTTTCCTTTGGTGTGATGTTCAGAGTTCCATTTTCCAGTGTGTGTATCCTTGTATATTTCTCTTAGATACTTTCTCAAAGTTCAGTGTCTGGGCCTACATGCCCCTGTTTTCTTTGGCTCAGCTACAGAGGGCGGGTTGTGCCCTGGTCTGTGTCACAGTCGCCCTCTGTCTGTGCCGGCCGATCTTCACGTCCACTCACCTCACCTGTGACACCAACTCTGAGGTGTGTGTACCCTTGCAATGTACACATTTAAATGTTTAATAAATGCTCCCATGAGTAATTCCCAAATTGGATACTTTATGAATAATTTAGAATAATTATTTTTCCACAAGCTCATCAAAAACTGGATATTATTCATCTTTTAAATTTTTGCCAATCTGAAGGACAAAAAAATGTATCCTTTAATTTTAATTTGCATTTTCCTAAATACCGGTGACTTTGATGGAATAGTCCACAAAGTCTAAATGGTTTATTCTCTGGCTCTTTATAGAAAAAGCTGGCTGACTCCTGCTTTACAAGTACCAGCTTCGATTCCTTCGAGATAGGTCCTCAGGTAGAATCAACTTTAGCATTTATGATCCAAGCTCTATATTATTGTAAAATGTTGACTGAGCAAATAAGTGTTTTTTACCAATGACTCTAAAATGTGAAAAATACCTAATCTACTCAAATGATATGACATGGCTGGCTCCTTACTTTCTAATGGCAAAAGAATATCTATAACGTGTATAGGTAAGTTAGTAGGTGATAGTTTAATCATACACTTAAAGTTTATAATATCAGAAACCTTTTTAGTCAACAGTAAGCTTTATAAATATTCTATTGACACAATAATATTACTTAAAAACTGATATATTGACTTAAGAATGATATTGACAGAGGATATTTAATACTAGCCAGTTGATAGTAAAGGGGAGAGTATTGAGTTGAATAGTTAAATATATTAATGGTTAGTGAAATGTGTTGTCTAATTGTTTGACTCACCTATCTCATTGTTCATCACCCACAACCATTACAGACTGTAAATTATAAATGTGTTTGTAAGGGAACTTATGGCTCTCTCTGTAGTAAGCTTCAAGAAAAACAATATTTCTAGAAATTTCCATCCAAAAATAACATGAAAATTGATGAAAAACCCTTGGCTGGCCTAAAAATTTGGAAGCCAAATACTGAGTTGGGGAAATGTAAATACGTTATGCTGCTTTTTAATCAAAAAGACAATAATACTTGCAAAATGTGTTTTCCATATCATCTTTATATATACATATACACACTTTTCAAGTTATATATATATTACACTATATGCTATATAATTATATGTTTAACATATATTATACTTTCGTGTTGTTTTATTGTATTATTTCATTGTATTGTATTTTTATTGTATTATTTATATATCCACTCACTTTGTATTATTTATATATATTGTTTATAAACAATACAAAGTATAATATGTGAACTGCTGTGGTCTGAATGTTCATGTCCCCCCCAGAAGTCATGTCAAAGTCTTAGCCCCAAAGCGATGATGGTATTAGAAGCTGGGGCCTTTGGAGCTGATGAAGTCAGGGGCAGAGGTCTCACCACTAGGATCAGTGCTTTTAAAAGAGGCCTAAGGGAGCTGGTCTGCCCCCTCTGCCGTATGAGATTACGGCAGAAAGGCAGCCATCCAAAGAACAGAACCTCACCAGGACTGCATCTCCTGACGCCTGACCTTGAGCTTCCCAGCCTCAGGGTTGTGAGTGATAATTCCTGTTGTTTACAAGCCATCCAGTCTGTGGGCTTAGATATGCACTCTAAGAAAATATTTAATAAGCTTTTAAAAAGTGAGGGAGACATAATATATATTGTATATAAAAATTATGACATGATATATAAAATATAATCTCTTTACTACAAAATAAGCCCAAAGAAGTCTTGTATACAGTCGGCTTCCACTTTGGAGAAGTCGCCAGGCTGGAGCTCAAGGGTTCTGCAAGGGTAGTTTCTGCCTGTCCCCAAATCCTCAACAGGAAAGCCTTACCTGCTTAGCAGTCACCAGAGCTTTGTGTTTGAACTAAGGTCAACTATAAAAGTTAGTTTTTATGTGAACCTATGTCAGATGGAATCAGTAAGACTATGTTTCTATAACCAAACTTTTGCATAGTCGTATACTAAGTTTCCCCAACGAAACGCAATTTGGGCTGAGTGGCTGCCACCCCTGATGCCATGGGCATCAAAGGCTCAAGGTGAGAGGAGGTACCATGTGAGGAGCAGAAGTTCATAGGCACTGATTGGAAGATGGCGTTCGCATTGAAGATGCCATCACATTGAGAAGACATGTCGTTGAGAACAGCCAGAAACATCTCAGAGGCTTCCCAAGGTTGTACAGCTGCATGATTTGACAGTTTGACAAAAATTATGAAATTGTCAAAAACAAATATCCTTACATTGATACATTTGGTGCCCATGAGGTGACTTTACAGCCTGTTAGTAATCTTTATGCAGTTTTAATAATTTTCCAGGATTTTCCCCCGTTTTCTATTAGGATTTCTAGGGTCTTTTCCTTTAGATTTTACATTTCTAGGAAACTTCTAGACAATTTAATCTCCTTGGTAGCTTGTAAAAACAAAATAAAAATAATTTAAATGTTCAAAATTAGGAATATGTTGACCAAAATAAAATATGGTATATTTGTATAGCTTCATACTCTGCAGCCATGAAACCTTTATATCGCTTGACATGGACAGATAGATGTGTATGATCTATTAAATGAGAATGCAGGTAATGAAACAGTATGTTTCAAACTATGAAATACAGATTACATTTCTAGTTTTTTAAGAACTGTAATGCAGCCAGGCATGGTGGCGCACGCTTGTAATCCCAGTACTGGGGAGGCTGAGACAAGAGGCTCGCAGGTTCACGGCCAGCCTCAGCTACTTAATGAGGCCTTCCACAACTTAGTGAGACCCTGTTTGAAAATAAAGAATAAAAAATGGGCTGGGGGTGTAGCTCAGAGGTAGAATGCCCTTGGGTTCAATCCCCAGTACTGCAAAAAAAAAATGTAATGCAAGTTAGTTATGGATCTCTCCATTCATTTTCTTTATCTTCAGTTAACAAAAGCCAAATCTTAACCTAATTTGTGTGTGTGTGTGTGTGTGCGCACACATGTGTATGTGTGTGTGTGCACGTGTGTGTATGTGTGTGTTACTGGGGATTGAACCCAGGGGCATTCTACCTCTTAGCTACACCCCCAGCCCTTCTTTATTTTTTTGTTTTGAAACAGAGTCTTGCTAAATTGCTGAGGCCAGCCTTGAGCCTATGATCATCCTGTCTCAGCTTCATAAGAACTGGGATTATGTGCATGTACCACTATGCCCAGCTACCTAAAAATGTTTTCAATGGTCTTAGCCTCTTTTACTACTATATTTTTATAGTTTTTAATTTATGCTTTTTGTATAACTGGTGACAAAACTCATTCTACCCTGAAAGGTTTTAAATCTGCAATTATACAATTTTGTTTATATGATTTTTTTTCCTTTTCCAAAGTGAACTTAAGCAGATATCTCTTAACTTACTATCTTTCATTATTACAAATTTATGTTAATTATGTATTTTAAAGAATAGTGACAGCTAGATTAGCCAAAGATAGGGAGAGGTTTTTCTGGTGGAGTAGGGATAAAACAAGAATATTTTATCCCTTTTGAAAATCATTTCTGTATATTTTATTACTGATAACTCACAGTCAGTGTTTTGGCAGGCACAGCAGTGGGGATTACAGCTCAAGGGTTGTGTGTGTGGTAAGGAGAATCACCCATCTATCTGTCCCTTTTTGCTTATTCTTTCTCTTCCTCTGACTTGGCCTGCTTCCTGGCTAAAACGCAAGAGCGGAGGAAATATCCTCAGAGTAGCACAACCACCCCGGCCTTTAACCCTGGAGTTTAGTTTACTTACCGTTCCCAGTGGCTGGGGGCAGTGTGGGTTTGCACGCAGGTGAAGAATGGTGACCCACAGGCCTCTGGGAAGGTGTGCCATCGTCCCTGCGTGGGTTCCTGCTCACTATGAGATTTAGTGTGGAGTTGACTTGCTGCTAGTTCCTTAGGTCGAAATGGTCTAAGTTACTGTATGCTGCCCTGCCCTCTCCCGCCACCAGCTCTCAAGAGAGGGAGCGAATGAAAACCCCTCTTCTTGTTGCTTCCAAATGACTGCTGGCGCCACCGTATGATTGATCGTAAGCCTCGACTATGATGAGTTTGCTTTTAGTGCTTTGCCTTTCCTTCTAAAATCTAACCTGGAGAGAAGACAAGAGGGAGAAGAGATAGATCTTGTTAAAATAAGGTTCTAAGTAATTAAGATTGTACTATGAATTTTTTTCAAGTCACCAGCAGCTAAGATACATTTCCTTGACTTTACACAAGTATAGCTAAAATTTTAAAATTGCTTTTATTCCTTCTTAAAGAGCAATGCATATCCTGGAGGCAGCATGGCAAGAAGGAACACGTACGTCTGTGAAAGGTCCACAGATCGATACGCAGCGCTGCAGAACGGGAAAGACAGCAGGTAAATGTCATCGTGCAAGCAGCAACATCTTGGCTGCTGTGCTCCGTAGTGCTCTTGCTGGAATGCCTGTAGATAAACAGGTCAGGAGGAAAGGAAACACAGAATAGTAAGATTGCAACCAACCATTCTTACGAAGGCATCTCCCTTCTGAACCAGGATGGAGAGGTGGGAAAATATTTAGGGAAAATAGGAGGTAAATCTCTTAGTCTGAATTTCTGAATAAAATATGATAGTTAATATTTCCCTGTAACTGAGCAGATCATACAATCCTAACCTGATACTCATAACTTGAATCATATTCTCATATGCACCTGCTACTTCCTTCTTCCTTTCCTTTCCCTTCCCCCTCCCCACCAAGTCATTGTTACTATCCAAATAATGAAGCTTCATTTTCCTTCCGCTAAAGAAATGTGACCATCTCAACTGATCAGTCCAAACCATGAAATTCTTAAAGTGCTTCATTTTAGATAATTAGAAATAATATTATTTTTATTAAGAAACTTAACTTTTTTCATCATGAGTTAGAAGGACTGCTCATCAAAACAGCTCAGAAAGTTATGGAGCCTTTTTGCTATTTAAACTAAAATCCTATTTTTAGTTCTATCTGTAGTCATTTCAGTGGAGTGGACTGACCGTTCTCACATTTGTTTCTTCTCAATTAATAGACATGTAAAGTAAGTGTCATTATAAGGCATACAAAAATAAATGTATCTTCCTTGAACATAAGATCCTTTAGGCTAGATAGTTGGAAATCAATCTATTTTTCCTATGCTAACCTACAGGTCCTTACATTTACAACAGTCAGCCTATTGTTTCAGGAGATGAGCTAAAAATTCTTCAATGATGTTTCCAGTGATAGTGATTTTGGTATACTGTGGTTTCTTATATGAGTAATTTAGGGCAATGCACCACAACAACACATCACACAAAACTGATTTGGGGAAAGTAAACAATGTCTCCAGTCATAATCATTTTATCTGAAACGTCCACAAAAATAATTTCATAGCTTCTCAGATTCACATATATAGAGCACATGTATGTGAGCTCTTTTTGATGGAAGATAGTGGCAAGTTCTCCCTGCACACTTTTAACAGGAGTATTGTTTCATTGGTCACTAGTAATGCCATTAATGTTTCAGGTGTTTCAGTCATGAAAAGTGTTAGTCAACTTAGATTTGTAAAAATCTATTTCTTAGATTTTAGTAAACTGCATGCTTCTGTTTCATTTCCATGGTCTTTTCAACTATTTAACATCGAAAGCCTCACAGAGATGTCTGCAAGCAGCATATCTTCTGCAGGCTCTGCTGTGGCCTCTGCTGTCACCTCAGCCCGACCCCGCCACCAGAAGTCCATGTCCACCTCTGGTCACCCTATTAAAGTCACACTGCCAACCATTAAAGATGGCGCAGAAGCTTACCGGCCTGGGTAACATCCTAGTCACATTTCACTTGCTTTGTTGTTTTAAAAAAATAGCACCATTTGAAAATACATGATAGTCACCATTACATTAAGAGCTTTCTGAAAAGACTTAAGTGTGATGGAAGAAAAGGCGAATTGTAACATACATTTACTATGTACTTTAGTTACCATCAAAAATGGTACTTTATAATTTGAATTGTTTTCTAGAGGAGGTTTCTTAAATGATTTTATTTTAAATCCACCTATAAAGTATTGCTGCCTAATTAATCATATAAGTTAATTGAGCTTTTTGCTTTTTTTCTTTAATACTTTTATTGGTGAGTTTTTTTGCTTTTTAAACACACCATTAAACACACCAAAAAAAAAAAAAAGTTAGACTAAGAGTTGAGACCTCTGGCTCCTACCAGTTACTTACTCTTACTATTAATGAAATAGATGACCCCAAAGAACCTGTTCTGGTATAAAATTAATATGTCTGCTTTTCTAGCATTTATCTGTTTTAGGATTTCTCAAACTCAGAACAGTTTGGTTTGTTAATTAGGTTTGTTTTGTCATGTTGGTAGTGCCATCTACCGTTATGCAATCATTGAGGCCTAAATTAGAAATAGGAGATGATTGTGTTCAAAGGCTTTTGGGTGTGTGTGTGTGTGTGTGTGTGTGTGTGTGTGTGTGTGTGTTAGTTACTGGGAATTGAACCCAGGGTCATCTACCACTGAGATACACCCCCAGTCCAATTTTTTATTCTTTATTTTTGAAACAGGGTCTCACTAAGTTGCGGGGGGCTTCACTAAGTAGCTGAGGCTGGCCACAAACCCGGATCCTCTAGTCTCAGCCTCCCAAGTACTGGGATTACAAGAGTGCGCCACCACACCCGGCTTCAAAGGCTTTTTGATAACCAATAAAATTCATGTTCTACATTGCTAAGTAGTTTAAGTCAAAAGAATACAAATTAAGTATTCTTTATCTGAAATTCTTGGGAACAGAAGTGTTTTGAATTTGGGATTTTTTTTCAGATCTTAGAATATTTATATATGCATAATGATATATCTTAGGAATGGAACTCAAGTCTAAACATGCCAGAAATTCATTTGTCTTTTTTTACACATCTTATACACATACCCTGAAGGTAATTTTATACAATTTTTTTTTTTACGAAACTGGGGATTGAACCCAGAGGCACTCTACCTCTGAGCTACACCCCCACCCCTATTTTTTATTCTTCATTTTGAAACAGGGTCTCACTAAGTTGCAGAGGGTCTCACTAAGTAGCTGAGGCTAGCTGCGAACCCCGATCCTCTGGTCTCAGCCTCCCAAGTACTAAGATTACAAGCATGCGTCACGACGCCTGGCTACAATATTTTTAGTATGCCTTCACTTTGACCATGTCTTGTCACATGAAGCCAGGTACAGAATTTTCTATTTATGATATCATATCAACACTTGAAAATTTTGGATTTGGGGACATTTTGGATTTCAGATTTTCAGATTACATAGTAAAATATAATCTCACACACACACACACACACACACACACACACACAGTAAAAAAATATATATGCAGTACCCTGGTTGGGCTTTCCCAATACTGAAAGATATGTGTCTTGTGTCATTGTTTTAGTAATTTCTTAATCTTTAGTGATCAGACTTTTATTAAAAAAAAAGTTTAGTTTGAAACTGAAACCCAATCCCTCTGTGATGATATAGCTAGTACAATTAGCCCATTTTTCTCATCTCTATAGTGAACAAATAAAGTTGGGCCAAAAGAAGTAGCCATAGCCATTTTTTTAGCATGAGTGAATGCATTCCCTGTCATTATTCTGAATAATACATCTTCATTTGTCCCAGCAGTACAACCCAGCGAGTGCCTGCTGCTTCCCCATCTGCTCACAGTATTAGTGCCACCACTCCAGACCGGACCCGCTTCCCCCGAGGGAGCTCAAGCCGAAGCACTTTCCACGGGGAGCAGCTCCGGGAGCGCCGCAGTGCTGCTTATAATGGGCCACCTGCTTCACCATCCCATGAAACGGGCGCGTTCGCACATGCCAGAAGGGGGACGTCAACTGGTATAATAAGCAAAATCACGTCCAAATTCGTTCGCAGGTCAGTACCAATGTACTGTTGTGTTTCCACTAGGAATTATAAAGGAAACTTGGTTTCTTTGTTGATCTTTTCAGTGATTTTTTCCAAAATGGTTTCCTGACATTTTATTAGAGCTAAGAAAAAAGAAAAAATGGACAAAATGAGAATTTAAAAATTCTTTCAAATAGGGTGGAAAGAACAGAAAGTTGAGATCAAAAGTATATGTTTTAACAAAAAGATTATCCTGTATTTAAAAGCCTTGATTTACAAAAAGGAATGAAATATGAGCTGACTTAATAATAATATAAAATGTCCTAAAATGATTGATCTTATCTTAAAAATGCTTTTAATTTTTGTGTGTGTGTGATAGTGGGGATGGAACCTAGGGGCCTTATACCTCCAGGCTATACCCCCAGACCTATTTTATTTTTTATTTGGAAACAGGATCTCGCTAAGTTACTGAGAGCCTCACTAAGTTGCTGAGGCTGGCTTCAAACCTGTGATCCTCCTGTCTCAGCCTTCCAAGTACTGGGATTACAAGCATGCGCCACCACGCCTGGCTTTAAATTTTTAAAAAAATACTTTTATATAGCTGGGCGTGGTGGCACATGCTTATAATCCCAGTACTTAGGAGGCTGAGACAGGAGGATCACAGGTTCATGGCCAGCCTCAGCTACTTAGTGAGGCCCTCCACAACTTAGTAAGACCCTGTTTCAAAATAAAGAATAAAAAATAGGGCTGGGGGTGTAGCTCGGAG
>PVJS01016804.1:0-12500 GCA_004027185.1 Glis glis
CTGAATTAGTGGTTGCTCCAATCCTAAGACTCCAGCTCTTAGACCGTTCCACCAGCTACTGGTTCCTCTGACCCTCCACGTGCAGTCAGAACCTGGGACTACATTGCTGCAAACTGTAAGCCATCTGATAAATCCTTTTTTTTTAAAATATACTCATTCTGTGTATTCTGTTAATCTAGAGAACCCTGTCCAATACACTCATAATAAAAAAAAAATTTCCAAATAGGTGTCCCTTGGGGCAAAGGGTGGGGGATCCAAAACCTCTAGTGGCTGGGAATCACCATCCTATAGCTATATGTTGCTATGGCTGTGTTTCACTAAATTTGCAAGTGACTATATTTTATGATGAAATCTATCTATCTATATATATTTATAGATAAAATTTTTAAATAAAGATACATAAAACATTTGCTAATATGAACATTTAACCTTATACTTGCATATCATACCATATGTAAACAAATATTTGATCTGTGCAAATGTCAGATTAATCATTTAAAACATAGTATACTTAGAGATTAAATACAAATCAACTGCATTTTCTTTTTTTTTTGCAGTACCGGGGATTGAACCCAGGGGTGTTCTACTTCCACGCTATACCCCCGGCCCTATTTTTTTTATACTTTATTTTGAAACCGGGTCTCACGAAGTTGCGGAAGGCCTCACTAAGTAGAGAGAGAGAGAGAGAGAGACAGGGAAAGAGAGAGAGAGAGAGAGAGATGGAGAGAGAGAGAGACAGGGAGCGAGAGAGAGAGAGAGAGAGAGAGAACTGAGGCTGGCCGCGAACCCGGATCCTCTGGTCTCCACCTCCCAAAGTACTGGGATTACAAGTGTGCGCCACCACGCCCGGCTCAACTTCATTTTCTGATCTTATTTTTTCTATCCTCTATTTCTACCACTTGACTACACAATTTTAACATAATTTTCTTATTTTAGTCTGTCTTCAAATATTTTTAAAAATTACTTCCAAATTAAAGAATAAGTCAGTAAGAACAAACAAACATACACAAAAATAAATTGACATTTTACATGACAACTTGGGAAATTTCTGCACTCAGTAGTATTTTATAAGTTTAGTTGATGAACCCTAATTGGTATTAGGTTTTCAATCAGAGACTATTCTGATGATAAATGAGTAAGTCAAACTGTAGCCCATCCATCTCCATCTCTATGACAAACCTAAAACCAAGTGCTCATCCCTCTTATTACATAACTTAGCTTGTCTATCCCATATTTATCCCTGCAAATGGACAACAGTCATTAAGCTGGTCCTAGTCTGCTTTGCATGTCATTGAGGAATCTGGTTCTTGAGATCTTGGAAATATGATCTTACTTTTTAAAATTTCTCCCTATTCTCCTGGTTAATCTTTAGAGGCAGGATTCCTCTTCGGAATCATACAGGTTGCTTAAAAGGCTTAACTGGAGGCAGAAAAGTATAGTGGAATAATACTGCTTTTGGGGTCAAGAACTTTTGTGCTTGTGTAAGTTCAAATGTGTAAGAAATGATTCCTTCACACATTTGTTCAGAGCACTCTTTGGACATGAGGATATAACAAGCATAAGCTCAATATAGCCAGCTTCACCATAAAGCTAACTCTACTAAATTCAAAAAATTGCCCTTTGCTTTATATGATGTCCTTTATACTTATATATTATACACTTATTTTGGTTGAATGAAACATCATTTTATGATAGAAAATTGTGTGGGATGGTAGAACCTGTTTTGTTTGATGTTTTGCACATGGTATCTGTAAGATGGTCCTCCAAACCAAACTAAACCAAACCAAACCAAACCAAACCAAACCAAATCAAAACACTGTATTGAGAAAGTCAAAACTTGGGAACGACTATACTTAAGATTCTTTTAGTGTTGTAGTTAAGGTTGATTTAAAAATTTAAAGCACTTATGCACATATGTACTCCCAGGTGTTGGGGTTCTAATAGTATCCTAAAGAT
The DNA here is from genome assembly GCA_004027185.1 of Glis glis. Lineage (NCBI taxonomy): Eukaryota > Metazoa > Chordata > Mammalia > Rodentia > Gliridae > Glis > Glis glis. The sequence goes on from PVJS01016804.1 coordinate 1,957, forward strand.
ATTATCTATTCCTAGCTAAAATAGAGAATTAGAGTACTTAATTTCCCCATTTCATCCATTGCTGTGACCTGCCAACTCAAAATAACAATGAGAATGCTAAGCTGTGTCTCATCCCTCTTGCTTCACACCTCCTTTGTGGGGTGTGAGACCTTTGTGGGGCTTTAACACCAGAAATCATGTGTCCTTTGGCAAATCACTTGACCTACCCTGGATTCTATTACTTCATTCACTTATTCTTTCAGTTAATATTTATTGAGGACATACAACTGAGCACCCATCCCATTGAGTTGTCAGTGGTAACATGGAAAGGAACCCACTAAATAAAAATCCCTGTCCTCAGGGGACTTCCAGTGAAAAGGAACCTATAAAAGCTGCTAAAGAAACAAATGCATGCATGTGTCATTTGGTGACGATGGCTATGGAATGCTGGGATGGGGCATGGCCTTAGGTTTAGAATGTTTGTTATGGAAAGCCTCATTGAAAAGGTAGTATTTAACCAAAAGCCATGCATCTGAGGGGAGGGTCTTCCACAAAAGGAGAAAGATGAGTTCATGGCACTGAGGTTGGAAGGTACCTGCCATGTACAAAAGGGAGCAAACAGGTCAGTGCCACTGAGGCAGCTGGAAGAAAGGGCTGAGTGGTAAGAGGCGAGATCTGGGCGGTGCGCAGGGGCCAGGGAGCAGGGCTTACAGGCTGTAGTAGATGTGTTTTTGGTAGTATAAGCTGCCATGGAAGGCTTTTGAATAGAGGAGTAGCATGAGCTAACTTGTGCTTTCAAAGGCTCATTCTGCTGCTATGATAGAAACTGGCTCTGGAGAAGAGAGAGACAAGAAAGGAGTCCTTTGCTTAAATCAGGGTGATAACAATGGGGGGTAGTAAGAACTCATAAAATTCTGGAAAAAGAGAAAGGGTTGAATCACATTTATTCATTGAGTCAAAAATATTTCATTAGATGAACTGTTCTAAGAATAAGATATATAGTAGGGAAGAAAACAAACCATTCCTTATTTATATGGGTCTGGTATCTAACAGAGTCCTTTAGATCTGGTGAGCTCTAATATTCTTGGTACAGTTCTTAGATACCTAGAAAATTTAATCTTTTTAGTACAGGGATTAAAAGCACACATGGTGGTATAGGTTGTGTTTAAAAAACAGCATGGCTAATGGATAAGGTTGCTCATCATTGCCTCCTCTTCCATCAGCATCTCAATAAAAATCCAGTGAAAAAGGAGAATGGTTTGTCTAAAAAATGTTAATCATCTGCACAGATGTCTGCTCTTTCTGAAGAATTCCTATTTCCACTTTCAGCTTCGCAAAGCATGTCTCTTTATGGACCATGTTATTAATGAAATGGAAAAGAATGTGCAAGAAAGCCTGCTGTTGTCTGAAATTATCTTTACTTCTATACTGCCACTGGCAATAACTGTCTCTTCTCCAGAATTCCGGAACACTGAATTCTTTCTTCACCAGATTAAAAGCAAAACAATAAAAACAAAACAGAACAACCACCACAGGGGGAAATATAACTTACCAATTGGAATTATACTTTTGTTGCTGTATTTTGAGTTGTGCTGATGTATGCAACTCTTTAGCAATTCAATTTGTTTTCCATAATAAAGATCATTTCAAAGATTATCCACAGAGTGTCTGATCATTAAGAGAATCCTCTACCTTTCGTAGTCTCCCAAACTCAGTGAGTTAATGAGAAATTTGAAATACTATCAGTAGTGCATTCCAGCTGCCAGAGGAATTTCACCTGTGAATTAAGCTACCAGTAGTGAATTCCAGCTGCCAGATGGATGGCATTTGTGTAATAGCATGTCACAAGGGTCTGGGAAGCCGAGGGAATATATGGAACCTTCTCTGACAAAGCACAACCTCTGTGTGGGAAAGACTTGTCAAGAGGAAAGACCCCTTTGCCTAGACTCAGAGTCCTTGCAAACATATAGACTATAAGCAGAGCGCTTTCACATTTCTCCATTCACATTGTTCTAGAAATTTAAGGCCAAAGGGTGTGTGTGTGTGTGTGTGTGTGTGTGTGTGTGTACAGTGTTTGGGCATATGTATTCAGAAATAGTTCAAAGTATACCTTATAGCAGATTCTCTTAACTAAGAGTATACCTCAGAATTACTTTTGAAATGAGTTATAAAGACACAGATTAATGTTTATTCTAGATATGAATATTCTGATTCAGTAGAAAGACACAGATTAATTTTTATTCTAAAGTTGAATATTCTGATTCAGTAGATATGGCATGAAGCCTAAGCATTTTCATTAAGAAAATGTCCTCTAGGGTTTCAGTAACAGCAGTATGGTAGATTTTATAATGTAAATAATTTTCTCAGTGGAAACAATACAAAAAGCTGGAAAGAAAATACTAAATGTACATTAATTATATGTATATATGTGTATACATATGTACATATACATACATAGATGTAGTCATACGTACATGTGTTTTAAAATATCTCACTAACCTGGCAAGACAAAGAATATAGGTAAAAATGAAGTGGAAATAGAAATCCTAGATGGTCACTTAATTCCAAAGTCAGCTTTTACCCTCTTGGAATCTCCAAATCTTGGTATACTTGAGCTTCTGTTCGGACAAGGTACGGTATTTAGGAGATAAAGCCATGTTTTACACCATGTGGGGCAGACATTAGAAAACTTCATATATAGCTTAGACTCCAAGGGATAGCAACTCAGTATTAAGTTTAAACAGAACTATACATAGAAGGCTACAAGAAGGAAATTTGTAACTAGACCATGGCACTGCATAGAAAGATAGAAAAAGCAAAATTGTATCAAGCAAAAGAAACTTTCTGAGATTTTAATAATCACATTATGTAATTTTTCAGTTTGTTCCAATATCTCTGCTACATGCGTGAGAAGAATTTAAAGTAGACTCTGTTTGGTGTGTTCCACTGGTAACTATGAGAACAATGGCAAATTTTCACCCAAGTAAATGTAAACTTCAATAAGGCCTCAAATAATTTCCCCAGATAAACATTTCCTAGGAACAGGAGCCTGCAATGAAAAATCACAAAACAACCAGGGAGCATGAATAAAGGCAAGCAGAAATAAAAGACAGAAGAGCCAAACTCACAAAGACTTTTGATATCAGCATTAAGAAACCAAATTAACAAACTAATTATTATATTAAAAAAACCCTTAAAATGTGAGCAAGGAGTGGGGCATGGTGGCATGGTGCCTGTAATCCCACTACTTGGGAGGCTGAGACAGGAGGACTGCGGGTCTGAGGCCAACCTCAGCAACTTAGCAAAGCTTTCAGCAACCTAGCAAGACCCTGTTTCCAGATAAAAAATAAAATAGGGCTAGGGGTATAGGTCGGAGGTAGAATGCCCCTGGGTTCAATCCCTAGCACCACACACACACACACAATGTGAGCAAGGAGCTAGAGAGTATTGAAAAAGTGAAGCACACTTGAAAAATAACCACAGTATTTTATTTAATATTTTTTCCAAGTTGTCCATCAAAAAATGAATGGATTAAAAAACTATGGGATATGTACACAATGGAATTTTACGCAGCCATAAAGAACAAAATTACGTCATTTGCAAGGAAATGGATGGAATTAGAGAACATTACTTATGGTAAGTGAGATTAGTCAAGTTACAAAAAGTGAAAAGTCAGATTTTCTCCCCAACATGCCGAAGCTAAGGAAAATAGGGCATAGGAGGGACTCCAGACAAAGATGGAGAAAACCTTAGATGAGTAAAGAAGGCGACCTACCTAACTGAGGGAGATTGGAGGGGGGAAGAGGGAAACACCCTAATGCACAGGATGTACATACACAAACTTATCAAAGTCAACTACTATGCTGAGCAGGAGAAGGAGGGAAGGGGGAGGGAATGGGAGTGGGAATGGGGGAGGGCTAAATGAGCGATGTGTGCATGTATACTTCTACCACCCTGAAATGCATCAAGATGTATGATTACAATGCACCAATAAATAAATAAATATAAACCCACAGTATTTTAGAAATGAAAATTAATTAATTTTAGAAATTCAATAGACTGTATTAAAGTTGCTGTGTAGACACAAGTGAGTAAATTAGATAAGAAACAATAAATCCCAGAGAGAAGAAATGAAGAATGTAAGAGAAGATAGAACATGAAATATAAAATAAAAAGTTATATCCATTCAAAATTTTAGATGAGAATAGAGACAATAGAAATAAAGCTGAATGACAAAAAAGAGATATTTAAAGTAGCAAAAATAGAATGCAACTTTAAATATATAAGTATATTTTTTATCAAAAATGAAAAAGAGTCAGGCGTGGTGGCGCACGCTTATAATCCCAGTACTTTGGGAGGCGGAGACTGGAGGATCCGGGTTCGTGGCCAGCCTCAGCTCGTGCTCTCTCTCTCTCTCTCTCCCCCGTCTCTCTCTCTCTCTCTACCTAGTGAGGGCCTCTGCAACTTCGTGAGACCCAGTTTCAAAATAAAGTATAAAAAATAGGGCTGGGGGTGTAGCATGGAGGTAGAACGCCCCTGGGTTCAATACCCAGTACTGCAAAAAAAAAAAAAAATGAAAAAGAGATGACAGTTGAATAATATTTTCAATGTGTTAATAGGGGTAATTTTCAAGCTAGAATCAGCAAAAATATCTTTTAACAATGAAAATAAAAGTTTACTATCAAGCATTTCTCACTGAAATAAATAATAAATTAATATTAATATTTCAAATTTAATATCTAAAAGGTAAGAATAAATGATAGGCAAAAATATAGGTGAATATAGGGGTATATCTAAGTAAATATGAAAGAATACATCAATAATGAATATGGTAAAAGTTTGTCCTTGTCAAACAGGACAGATAAAAAATCTGAATATAATAGAAGTTGGATTAGCCTATCAGGAAGAGAGGAAAAATATCCACAGCTAACTTCTTCCTCTTTATTTTTATTTAATTAATTAATTAATTAATTTATTTATTTATTTATTTTGCGGTACTGGGGATTTAACCCAGGGGCATTCTACCTCTGGGCTACACCCCCAGCCCTATTTTTTTATTCTTTATTTTGAAACAGGGTCTCACTAAGTTGCGGAGGGCCTCACTAAGTAGCTGAGGCTGGCCGCGAACCTGGATCCTCTGGTCTCAGCCTCCCAAGTACTGGGATTACAAGCATGTGCCACCACGCCTGGCTCTTCTTCCTCTTTAAACAATTGTCTTAAATTATTTTTCTCATGAAATCTTTCTCTGACTTCTTTTCTTGACCCTTGATTTGCTAAGAACTCACAGACTTAAAGGTTGGTTGTATACATTTGGCATAAATTAAAGTCAATGATCAGTTGTATGGCGTAATTACAATGTGGAGTTCATATATCCCTAAAAGAAAATGAAAGATGATAATTTAATGTTTATAATGAAAATAAAATTTCTACTCCAGGACTACCCCAAATTTTCTTTGCTTTGGACAAATTCTAAAACAAAGATATTCTTTCAAAGTTAAAATATAGTTTTAAGCCTAAAGCTCCTTCTTTGGAATCTGGAATTCATAGATTTAGTGGATAAATTTTAATTTTGGTGAAAAATATCAGCTGCTGAGGAGAGTGACCAGTAGACTAGTGGAAGGGTATTGGGAAAGGGAGGTGGGAGGGGAAAAAGTAATACTGAGGAAGGGAAACGTTCAAATAATGCTATGTCCATATATGAAGATATCAGTACCAATCTCACTAATACGTATGGGGAGGGAGGAAAGAGGAGTGGGGTGGGATGTGGAAGTAAATACATCAAGTGATATGTGCATGTCTGTTTGTATCACTTTGAATCACATTATGATGTATAATTATAATATACTAATAATAGTATAAAATATCAACTGAAGACTTCTGAATGTCATAAATGCATATTGAAAATTTAATATTCAAAGGTACAGAGTGTTGACCTATCTTAATTGTCCAAATGGGATAGAAAATTAACATACTAAATGTGCAATGTGTGCATGTATGATGCTCATACCCTGACATATCAAAATGTATAATTACAATCCACCAATAAATGAACATTAAAAAAAGAAAATTAACATACTATTAAAGCAAAATTTCCAGGTCTTGTAGACTATGCTGGTATGAACAACTACTTCAGGATCTTTGCAAGCCATTTATTTCATGCAGTTGCATCCCCATCCTTATTTTATAATCATTCAATGGGGGTTGCATAGTCAGAGACATATATTTATGCTACTATTAAAAGTCAAAAAGGATTCTTTAAACCTCCAAATGACTTATTAAGTCCAAAGGACAATACAATGTTATGATATTTTGCAAAAGGGATTTAAACCATATTTCTTCCCTATTATGCATTTGTAAAAGTGGGACATGCATGAGAGTTGAAACATGATCTGGAAAGATTAAAATTATAAAGCAACTACATTTTCTCCATTCAACCCCATCAACATTCCCCTTTAATTGATGAAAGCATATCTATACCTGGGGAAATATTCATGCAGACTAACCATACCAAAGAAACATTCAGTAGATGCCAGGCTTCTTTACTGGATTACAGTCTAAGGGGATCCTTATTACTAAAGACAATTATTGCTGATTACCAACATGGAAAAAATTAATAGAAGGAAACCGTGTTAAGTCAAGTACAGGGATACAAGGTGTATCTGTTTATTTTTCTCTTCAAATAGTTTAGATAAATATGGACAGATCTTAATGGAAAAGATCAATATAATCTAAAGGTGATTTTCTTTAATGTGAGAAGGTTTCAAACACTTTACGTATTTCTTTTAGTGACTCTTATGAAGTGATATAAATGCCTAAAAGAGTCTTTAAAAAGAAGCAGACCTCTCCATTTGTGTGTGCCACACTAGTCCTCAATTCATCACTGTTCCATGGCCCAGTCCATTACTCTACAGGAGACTCATTGCACAAACCTCTTTCTAGCACCCCATTTCTCAACACCTTAATTCCATTTCATTCTCTTTTCCTTAAATTTCAGTTAGGCTTACTTTTTATGTTTTTCCTGTCTGTATTTTCTGAAAGAAGTTCACAACAGAAGCATACAGAAAAAACACATGTACAGGACAATGATTTTTATGTAAAATATGAACAATGAATGTATCCAGTTATAAAAGCATCTTCGAGTTATTATATATTTTGAGTGGTGATCTGGCAAAGGCTTAACAGCTGGCTTGCTGTGGGAAAAAAGCCATGATTTCTAACATTCTCCCATTTCCATGTGGAAATACTCCTGGTGTGGCTGTTTTGTGGCTACTAATGTAAGCTCACTGTACATGGAACTGGGAAGAGATGCTAGCAATTCAGTACTGCAATTCAGTATGACTGTCTTCAGCACACCAGTGCAGTGTTTTGTTACAAAATAGCTGTGGTTCTGATTATTCCCAGGGCAGTGCAATGATATATAAAAATTGAATTATTATGTCTTGAACAAAACATCATAATTAAACTGGTGCAATTATACTGAATTGCCTACAGCTAATCAGAAATTCAAGTGTTCCCATTAATTCAGTAAGAATTCTCAAGATAAGCATTCTAGGATTATGGAAGGTTCTAAATAGTCAAATGAAATTTTTTATGTACCCCAAACAAACAAATACAACATACTTTACATAATCTTGACCTGCAGATTACATATGGATTTCAAGTTTATCCTTGACTTATGTGTGTGTGATTGTGTTGCTGTTTTGCATCATAAATGTGTTATGAAATTCAACAACATTTCACAAGTATTTATGTAGCATCTATTACATGTTATTGTAGTTATTCTACCTTTAAAAGTGGAATAAACTTATCACCAAATCAACCACATATTATATAACAGAATTTTAATTATGACAAATGGCGCATGCTTGCCATGCTGTTAAGAACATAACTCTGATTTTTTGTTTGTCTGCTTGTCTTTTGTTTTGCTTTTTAGCTATTTTATTGTGTTTTGATAACTGCAGTATATGTTGGGTAAAAAAGAGATGAATTAGATTTAAATCATGTCTCATATATACACACATTGTGCATGCTAGTTGTTGGTTATTATTTCCAACATAAAGAACAAATATTACCTTCTACATAGCTTATTTCCACTTGCTAGTAAGGGTTTAATGGGCAATGTTAAAATTTAAGGGTATCACCTTGAATCTCACTATAATGTATAATTATATTTCACCAATAAAATTCAAAAATAAGGTATTAAACATTAAAAATATTTTGAGCCTTCTAATGTTTTCACTATCATAACAATAATAATATAGAAGTGGAAAATGTAAAGGTGACATTTGAAACAAACCTTTTTTTAGTTTATCAGTTATATTGGCTGACTTTGAGAGATGTAGATGGGAAAATGAAATAGTTAGACTCCCTTTCTGCAATTCATGCAAGAAATATCTCATTACTCTTTAGTGAAACTTAACATATAGAATATATAACTGGTATACAGAGAATGAAAATTGTATATATACATATATATAACTATAGATAATTATAAGTTCCTCTAATTACATATTTATTTTATGTATATTGAATATATATACAATACCAATAGTGTAAAACATTAACAATGATTAAAAACCAGGAAAAATACTGGATATGTGACTTTATCTCACTATCATTGCTATACAAATCTAGAGTTTTCTTTTCAGATGCTTCCCTAGAGGCTTGCTATGATCAATACTATCATTGCCCATTGGCTGGTGGATCCTGAGAGCAGAAATGAAAATCCACGTAACTGAATAAGGAACATGGATCTTTCTCAAGGAAGAAAAAATTCTGGCATTTCTAGACTTTTTTTTCAATAAAACAGTGTAAAAGCCTGGAATGAGTTGCAAAAGAAAAAAATAAAATTTATTATTACTTCAATGTACTAGATATTATAAAATTCATAAGACACTGTGAAATAGTTTTCCATAAAGTTAAACCAGACTAAATAAGCATACATGGATGCTACTGGAGAGGGAAAAGAAGAATCACATGGATGAAGTCAGACATGGATTCAACTGGAGTTTTTCCAAAGATTACTCTTTGGCTGATTAAGAAAAAGAAAAGACAAGCCAGATGTGGTAGTGCATGTACCCCTGTAATGTCTGTACTTGGGAGGCTGAGACAGGAGAACAACAGGTTTGAAGACAGCCTCAGCAAGTAGTGAGGCTCTCATCAACCTAGCAAGACCCTGTTTCAAAATAAAAATAAAAATAGGGCTGGGGGTATGTAGTTGGAAGTAGAATGCCCCTGGGTTCAATCCCTAGTACTACACACCAAAAAAAAAAAAAAAAAAAAAAAAAAAAAAAAAAAAAAAAAAAAAAAAAAAAAAAAAAAAAAAAAGAGAGAGAGAGAGAAAAGACAATCTTGACTGATTCATTTAACTTAATAGTTTTACATACCATATTATTAGATAAATGTTGTCAAAGTTAAATCAGAACCAAATAAATCTAACTTAGGAGGTAAAAGACCTCTATAATAAAATTATAAAACAATAAAGAAAGAAATTAAAGAAGATCTTACAAGATGGAAAGACCTCCCATGCTCTTGGATAGGCAGAAGAAATATTATTAAAATGTCTATTCTACCAAAAGCGATCTATAAATTCAATGCAATCCTATTAAAATACTAATGGAAGAATCACATTAGAAAAGAACTGTCCTAAAATTCATACAGAAAACAAAATACCCAGAATAACCAAAGCAATTCTTAGCAATAAGAACCATGCTGGAGACATCACAATACCTGATTTCAAACTATACTACATAGCTCTAGTAATAAAAGAAGCATGGTATTTGCACAAAAACAGACACAGAGACCAATGGAATAGAAGATACAGAAACAAATTCTCACACTTACACCCCAGTTGATTTTTGACAAAGATGCTAAAATTATATGCTGGAGAAAAGGTAGATTTTCAACAAATAGTATCGGGAAAACTGGTTTTCCGTTTGCATATCCATGTTTATAGCAGCACAATTCACAATAGCTAAATTATGGAACCAACCTAGGTGTCTGTCAACAGATGAATGGCTAAAGAAAATGTGGTATCTACATACCATGAAATTTTACTCAGCCATAAAGAAGAACAAAATTATGTCATTTTCAGAAAAATGGATGGAACTAAAGAATATTATGCTGAGATCAGCCAGTCTCAGAAAGTCAGGGATCATGGTTTCTCTCATATGTAGAAGCTAGAGAGAAAATAGGAAAGGAAAGGGACTTTATGAAGATGAGAAAAGAGACTAGTAGAATAGTGAAAGGTCATTGGGGGAGGGAGGAAGGGAGGAAAAAAGGAGGCTTGATGAAGGAAATAGTTCCAATAATGCTATGTCCATATATGAAGTTATAATTGCTAATCTCACTAACATGTACAGGGATACCAAGTGCTGTGTGCATGTTTGTTTGCATCACACTGAATCTCACTACAATGTAAAATTACAACGTGCCAATAAAATTATATAAAAATGTGTTACCATATATATGAATGCCTCTCTGATCAACACTGAGCCTGTTATGATCACCTCCCAACTTTAATTAATAATAGTAGCTAACATTTATTGACTTAGGAGTTGTACCTT
>PVJS01016804.1:17500-37024 GCA_004027185.1 Glis glis
TTAATTCAACTTTCTTTCCTGGCTCTCCTAATTGTGTGGTGTTTAGGTTGAAGGATTAGCACAATATTTCTTTGGAAATTTGCTTCAAGAATCAGGAAGGTAGGCATTGCTAAATCCTTGAAGTTTAAAATTAGAAAGACAAACAACAGCTATGGCCACAACAATAATAAAACATCAAAAAGAGGCTATATCTACAAAGTCCAAATATTTTATTTTTCACTCTGATTTCTCTCTCTCTCTCTCGTGCGCGCACACACGCGCTCTCTGTATCCATCATCTATCTATCTATCTATCTATCTATCTATCTATCTATCTATCTATGGTCTGTCTATCATTTATTTTTTTTTTTACCTTGGAGAGAGTGGGTGGGAAGAATGAACTGTGTGCGTGTGTGTGTGTCTGTGTGTGTCTGTGTGTATGTGTGTGTGTGTGTGTGTGTGTGTGTGAGAGAGAGAGAGAGAGAGAGAGAGTTTTATGTAATAGTCAACAACTTATGACTATTTCTCAGTTTAAAAATCAAGTCGTTTTCATGAAATGCCTCGAGTCTAACACAGCAAGAGACATATTTATTAGCATATTTTATTACTTGCATTTATGTAAGTTTCTATGTTATTCCAGTTCTGAAGTCTGATCACCTTAACTTAGGAGAATATATCAAATTCCATCTGTTAGTTGATTTCTACCCTGGGAATCACATTAACCAGTCAAACATAAAATCCATCTGTAGTAAAGAGTTTGCAGCAATCAATTCTTCCATTTTTTCTTTTACTGTGATTATTCTTCCCGTGTTTTGTGTCTTTTCTTAGCCATATCAGAAAGATACAGCAAAACCTGATGTGAACACCTTTATTCCTTGGGTTTTAATGATGAGATATTAGTTAAGAAGAATGTTCACTTCAGGTGTCTAGAGTATTTGTGCATCAAACATCATGCAATTATTTTAAATATTTTAGGGTAGGGTTGCAAAATACAGACTAAATCTGAGTATAAGGTAATTACATCTTGGTTATTCTTTTCTTTTTTTGAGATGGGGTCTCACTATGTTGCCCAGTCTGGCCTCAAACTCACGATCCTCCTAAGTCTCCCCAGTAGCTGGTATTAAAGGTATGTGCCACTGTGCCTGGCTTGATTATTCTTAATGGTGTTTTCCATAATATTTTTAAACATCACTGCCTATGGAGATCTTATACTCCAAATGGCTAATCTCTGGTTATTATACATTTATTTCCTTAATGTACTTTGCCCTGTGCTCTGTATGATTTAGATCCTGATATATATAGCTCTAGAGTTTAACCATGCTATAGAACTGTACCAGGTGATCAACAGGATGTCAACTGAAACTCATCTAGGATTAGAGGACACAACTCATCTTCCAACAAACAATCAAACAACAATGACAACTCCAGAAAAAAGCTAAGGAATATACAAAATTTGCAGCTCTTAGAATCCCAAAGTTTTACAATAAAACAAATAAATACTTTGTTATTTGAATATGGGAAACATATTTGAATTGCTTGATTAGGTAATATATCTTTGTGGAGTATAAAAAAGATGCTATTTCAAGGATAAAATGATAAAATGTGTATGGTACACTGGGAAATTCATGATGGCTGAATAGAAGAGCTCAATGCTCACCTCCTCCTCCACAAGGAAAAACCAAAGTAACAGATGCATAACTGCATTTTGAGGTGAATGGCTGTGGGAGAACACAGTAATCAGGAAGAGAGAGAGGGGAAACTTCTAAGATCAGACACCTGAAACAATATTCATTAGACAGAAGGTCAATATTCAGAATACACAAGGAATTAAAAAACTTAACAAAAAATAAGTAACTCAATTAAAATATGGGCCAATGATCCCAGATTGAATCCTCAGAGGGCATTCTACCTCTGAGCTAACCTCCAGCCCTTTTTATTTTGAAATAGAGACTTGCTAAGTTGTTGAAGGACTCATTAAGTTGCTGAGATTGGCCTTGAGCCTGCAGGTCCTTCTGTCTCTGCCTTCTGAGTACTGGGATTATAAGGTGTAACACCACACCCTACTGAATAGATACTTCTCAAAAGAAGAAATACAAATGGCCATCACATGTACGAAAAATTATTCAATATCAGTTGCTATTGGGGAAATGCAAATCAGAGCTACAATGAGATGACATCTCACTCAGTTAGAATAGCTATTACAAAAAGTTGAAAAATTCTAGCAAAGATATAGAGAAAAAGGAACTCATACACTGTTGGTGAGAAATTAGTACAGCCACTATGGAGAACAGCATGGAGGTTCCTCAAAAACTAAAAATAGATCTGACATATTATTGAACTATTCCATTTCTGGATGTATATCCACAGGAAATGAAATCAGCATACTAAAGAGATACCCAGATCCCATGCGTAGTATGGAACTATTCACAATAGCTAAGATAGGGAATCGGCTGATGTGCTTATCAACAGATGAATGGGTAAAGAAAAGGTAGTGTATATACACAATGGAGTATTCCTCATCTATGAAGAAGAATAGAATCCTGTTGCTTATAGGAAAATGGATGGAACTAGAGGACATTATTTTTTAAGTGAAGTAAACCAGACGCAGAAATATAAGTACAACTTGTTCTCTCTCACAGGTGGAAGCCAGAAAGGCTCAGCCTGAAGGTAGAATAATGATTATCAGAGATTAAGAATGCTGTGGGTGGGACTGGTGGGAAAAAGGAGGTTGGATTTGATCAGTATATGCTGTATAGTACGGGGGCTTGAACTCAGAGGAGCTTTGCCACTGAGCTACACCTCCAGCCCTTTTTTATTTTGTTTCAAGGGTCTCTTAATAATTTACAGACACACAGGCCTTGAAACTGTGATCCTCCTGCCTCAGCCTCCCAAGTCTTGGGATTACAACCATAGTGCCCAGCTTAGAAAAAATAACTGTTAGATGCATAAGTGCACTTAATTTAATTAAAGGTAAGAACTGACAGGTTATTTTTATGTGATTAAGGAAATGTATTCAAGACACAAATCTGGGTTTCATACTTATTTTTCATATGACTGACCAAGCCCTGTCCATTTTTACCTCCTTAAGAAATGTGTTTGGTAAGAGGTAGAGGTAGAGGAACCTCCTCTATAGGTATGTGGTTTATTCAACAGGTATCCCTTTTCCAAATATTTACAACACCATTTTTATTTCAAAACAAATTCCTTGGTCTTTTTTCTTTCTGGACTTTTTGTTCTTCTCTAATAATCCATGCCAAATACTTCACTAATTTTAAATGCTATAATGTATGATTCATTGTCTTATTATTCATTTTTAATCTTCAAAATAGTCTCTGCTAATCCACAGGTTTTGTTCTTGCATAAAAGTTTTGAAATTAGCTTTGACCGGAGGATACGGGTTCGTGGCCAGCCTCAGCTATTTAGTGAGGCCCTCTGCAACTTTGTGAGACCCTGTTTCAAAATAAAGAATAAAAAAAAATAGGGCTGGGAGTGTGTGGCTCGGAGGTAGAATGCCCCTGGGTTCAATCCCCAGTTCCGCAAAAAAAAAAAAAACCACAACAACAACAACAAAAAAACATGTATGCAGCATATATATACCTCTAATTATTGCATTAGCTGATAGTTCCAATGTTCATTTATTAGTTCAAATTGATAATTTTAATAATTTCTTTTTTATCCAATAGATTTTTTAGAAATATATATTTCAGTTTCTATATATACCAAAAGATGGTTTGGTCATATTTCTGAAATTAAATTCTACTTTTATTTTTGTCAGAGTCATTTACATGATGTCAGGCAGGTGAACAGGCTTATTTTCCAGGCTTAGTGCATCTTTTTAAAACCACATTTTAAAATCAATTTGAAGCCGGGTGTGGTGGCGCACACTTGTAATCCCAGTACTTGGGAGGCTGAGACAGGAGGATTGCAGGTTCGTGGCCAGCCTCAGCTACTTAGTGAGGCCTCCACAACTTAGTGAAACCCTGTTTAAAAATAAAGAATAAAAAATAGGGCTGGGGGTGTAGCTCAGAGGTAAAATGCCCCTGGGTTCAATCCCCAGGACTGCAAAAAAATTTTAAAAAATAAAAAAAATCAATTTGATCCCTAATTTATGTCAGAGATAGAACACATTCTTATTATTTTACTCTTACCTAGAGAAAACATCCCCACAAAAGGCTTACAACAAATTCTAGCAATGAAACATTCTCATAAACTCTTATATCAAATATTTGTCTGCAAACTGAGCATCATAGTTTGGGAATACTAAGAACTGTACTTGTGGTCATAGAGTCCCTCAAATCTGGCCTGAATTGGGATTCATTGACCCAAGTTGGGATTCATTGAAAGTATAAAATATACAACAGATTTTAAAGACTTAATATGAAAAAAATCTCACTTTAATATTTAAGAATATTATGTATAAGTTGAAATAAAAGTATGCTGGGTATGTTGCACTAAATGAATATGAATATAAATATAAATATAAATAAAACATTATAAAACTCATAGCTTCTTTTTATTTTTAAAATGTAGCTACCAGAAAATTTTAATTATGTCTGAGACTTGCATGTTCTGTTGGACAGAGCTGATTTAGAAAGCATCTGAAATTCTGTTGTCTTCTAAAAGCCACAATTTTTTTTTCTTTTTTGATGGCACTGGGGCTTGAACCCAGGGGCATTCTATCTCCAAACTATACCTCCTACTATTTTTATTTTGAAACAGGGTCTCACTAATTTGCTGAGGACCTCACTAAGTTGCTGAGGCTGGCCTAGAACCAGAGATCCTACTGTCTCAGCCTCCTAAGCACTGGGATTACAAGTGTACCACCACACCTAGCTTAGAAGCCATGATTTTAAGGATAAGGTTGGCAAAATCCCCCAGAGGACAAAGTTTCAAATAAAAATGGCTACTTGGACCTTGCATGGCAGGTTAAGTTGGATACTAAAAGGTCTCTGTGGGAAAAAGAAACCTCCTGGGTTTGGGACACAGGCAATCTGCTCAGTGTTGGTTTAAGGCAAGAATATTTTCTATTCCAAATAATAATGCATAATAGTAAAAACACTATTATGCATAGTTAATCTATGACAGAAAAAAAGGGCCTGTTGCTTGCTAACAATTCTTCTGACCAAAGCTCTATTTTACAGTAAATACCAAAATGGATGTGCAATGGAGAGGAAATAGAATTGGTGCTAACTTTCTTAAAGTTCATCATAGGTGTTTTTTGAAGTTTTTGAAATGGCCAAATATCTGAATTTATGAAGGGAAATGTTTGTCCTTATTATGCTAATACATTATATGTAAATTGACTTGCTTAGCTACTTAGGATATAATGAAAAATCAAATTTAGTGGTGCCATATGTTCAATTAACTGTCATAACAGCACAAATTCATTAAAAATTTAGTCAGGAAGCTGGGTATGGTGGCACACACCTATAATCCCAATAGTTGAGAGGGTGAGACAGGAGGATCACAGGTTCAAGGACAGCTTCAGCCACTTAGCAAGACCCTCAGCAACTTAAGAGAGATCCTGTTTTCAAAGTAAAAAATAAAATAGGGCTGGGAGTGTACCTCAGTGGTATAGAGCCCCTGGGTTCAATCTCTAGTACTACTACAAGTACTACTACTAATAATAATAATTTAAACATGAACCATTCTCAAGCTTTGGGGAACATGCTCTGGGTGTGCATATAGGAGAAGAGATTCTTGCTTTTCCTGACTGTTACTTCCAGTAGAAAAAAGACAAGTGGGTTGAAAGAGTATACTGAAGAGTATAGAAGTAGTAAAGAGTAGGGAAGGTTTTTGTGCTTTATACACTTAATACATAAGTATATGTATTTGCAGAAGTTGTGAAGGAAGTGCCAGCATTGGTGAGATCATCAGGCGATTGTGGTTTGAAAGAGTTAGTGCAACTAATAGTGGATCTGCAATAGGATGAGGTTTTTCATTTGCCCATCATATTTATATGGTCATTTGTTTTGTTGTTGTTGTTTGTTTGTTTGAGGCTTGCCTCACTCTTCATAGTTTAATGGCACAATGGTAAGAAGTGCCCTGTCCGTGGGTTTGGAGGGTTCTGTTTCCTGCAGTCTCGCCCAGAACACCTGCTCTTCCCTGCCTGCACCACTGCCAGACTCAAAAGCCTTCTGCTGTGGTCATTAGCATTCCTTGGGAATTGTGCAGAGCTCAGCTCTGGGGCTGAGCTTTGGGTATTGACCTGGGATGGAGGGAATCTGGTGGGACCAAGCCCCTGGGAGGGACCCTCCTGACCCTGGAGAGAAGACTTCTTCTAGTGGAGAAGGAGATGCAGGAGAAATAGATCCTCCCCCACTGAGCTCTCAGGACCCAGACAAGCGCCACTGTCTCTCTCCTCACTGTTTACTCCTGGTTTAAAAGGCACTCCCAGTGTGGATGGCAGAGGCATATGTAGTCTGTGTTCTCTGCACAAGTTCTGTTGTCCTGGAAAGAGAGGGAAGAAGCACGGACTTCAATAGGGAAGGAGGGAAAAGAAAAAGTTGGCTTTCACAACAGCAGTGAAGAGCTGATCCATGACCCTGGAAAAGCTGTCCTTGTTTAGGATGCCACCGCCTCCAGGGTCAAACTTACTGGGTCAGGTTTAGCTTAAGGTCCAAGAGGTATAAGTTTCCAAGAGTCTGGAGGGAAAGTTTGGATTGTTGAGATTGTGGACTACAGATTCCAGGCCCCTCCACTCTCTACCCTGATCACAAACACTGGGAATGATGCTTCTTCCTCCCCATTTCTCCAATTTTTCAGAAAGTTAAGAATTCCACGTCAAAGAGAGCTGGTCCTGTAGTCTGTCTTCTCTTCCAAAATTGGACTTTATTAGATGTTTTTATCTTTGCCCCCAGGACTTCGGTTCTAGACTGGATTATTCTCAGATCAGTAATCAGTGTTCAGGAAACTCCACAGGGTACAGTGTGTTGACAGGGACAGAAATTAGGCAGTGTTACAGAGGACACTTTTCTCTTTGGAGGACCCTCCTGGCTGGTACCAAAGCAAGATCACCCATCCTCCCAGTCTGCTGGCTCTGCGGCTCTGTGACCACCTGCGCTTCACCATTGTCTGTCCATCACCAGGGACCTTGACACCCAGGCCCAGGAGCAGACAGCACAGAGAGCTCCATACAGATGGAGGGTAAGCGAACCCTGGTTTCTTGCTGAAATGAACCTGCAAAGGTGCAGACTTAGAAGTGAGCTGGAGCCTCCTCAGCATGATCCCAGTGAAACAGCTCACAGAAGCCAGTTTCCGGATCCCATCCAGGACCAGGTCAGTGATCTCCTTGTCGATGGTGTAATGGGGTCCGGTATAATTCTTGTCTGTGTCTTCCTTCCCGGTGATCAGCTGCTCTGGGTGGAAGAGGGGCCTGTAGATCTTCAGGGGGAGCTGCGGCATCCTGGACGCTACAGAGAGAGTCCTCCCGCTGCTCGCCACATCCTCCACTCTTCTCCGATACCACATGCCCACTGCCAGCACCGCCCAGTAATATATGGTCGCTTCTTAGTTTTTTTTTAATTTATAGGTATTTTGATGATATTTCTAATATTCAATTTTGGCTGTTCCCGAATTCTACCACCTGTCTTTAAGTGTAAGGAAATACAATATATAATCTATTGGAAGACGCTTCATTGATTCCCAAGAAGTTACATTTTATACATTTCAAAAGTCATTACCACATTAAATACTTTAGAATGTTTTAAGTGAGTAGAAAGGTTGAGCTCTTTAAACGCATTAAATATAATTTAAAACATTTTATTAATTACAGGTAATGAAAGGGAATCTGTTTCAGTCATCTGGCAGAGTTGAAAGGGAAGTGTTTTGCAAGTGCTATTCACATTGTATAAATGCTGATAAACATTTTAAAATGAGGGCAGATGTCCTGTTCTCCAAAGACTTGGGTCTATTTTGATTGAACTGAAAGTATATAGACCCAAACTTCCAATTCAAATAGAATAATGTGATATGGCTGCCTTTGCAACTACCCTAATAAATTTCCATAAAGATTGGGTTGGTATTTGGGAGATAAGAATTGGAAATAAATGCAACAAGAGCCTCATTCATCATTAGTCTGGAGAGACTGGAATCAATATGAAACTGCCATGCTGTCTCAAATGCTAACTAGCTCAGGAGGAGAAGGTTCATAATTAGGCAACAACAAAGATTATAGACATAAATTTAATAGGTTTATTCTTCTGTCATAAATGACTAGTAAGATGGGATCTTAAACTGTAGTATCTGGATATTTTCTCTCAAATGTTTTTTTGAACAGGAATTCCTTCAGGTGAGTCATCTATCTATTTCCATGGGAAATACCAAGTTGTGGTGTACAGGTCTTGAAGTGTACAAGAAGATTGATAAACCTATTAACATTTTAAAGTACTAAGTATTTTGTGATTCAATGTCTCTGTATTTTTATCCTCTTGTAGCTGAAAACAACCTATCATTGCCATATTTTACCTCACAATTTGAATGTGTCTCTCTTTATCTATACACACATATTATGGGCACACATATGATACTTATATTAATAAGGACCAAATTACACAATCAGATGTTCCTTTTAGCCAAACTCAGCCTAGTGTTAATAGTGATGGTAGCAACAGAAAAATTTCTTATGGAACCACCTGCAAACCAATCATGTTTCATTTGTGAGCCAGAATCATAAAAACCTCAATTTTAAATAATTTATCAAATTGTTGACATTTTACCTAAATCAATACTCTTCCATTTCAAAGGAAAAGAATGAATGCCCCTTAAATGATTGAAGATTTTATTGCTTGAGTAGAAAAAAGTCACAATAAAAAAGAAATGTCAAAATTGTTATATTTTATAATTATCTTTATTTATATGTCCTTATGTTCCTGATCAAATTTTCTAATCTAAAGAATCTAATAAGGTTCTGATTTTTAAATTTCATTGTAGAAAACATATTGCTCCCAAGTACTTATTTTGAACAACTCAATGCATTTGAGTCACTGTATATTTTACCAGACTTTTAGACTAATCAGAATTCACTTTAGATATTTGTGAGTTATATTTCATGCAAAAAAGCAATTTATTCAGGCAGTATTTTGGGGGCCATACTTGTAGTGTTAAGCATTTAAACTGTCATATTTTATGTTTTGATGGGACAAGTATATCTTAAATTTTATGTTTTAATGATATTTTTACTATAGTTTTGCTTCAGAAATACTATTTCTCTTAAGTTAAAAACATTATAATTACTAGCAAGTGCCATTCATAAAATGTAGACTACTTATATATTTGTGTGTCACATATTTTACGTGCCTGTTATACTGAGAGACATAAGATGGTGATCTATGCCTAGACTTTAAATATTTTATCCTGCTCCATTACTTTAATTAAAGAAGTACATGTTTCATTTTCATGTTAAATAATACATGGACATAATAATCTGTCCCCATCCAACCTCTCGTCATTTTGAATCTCACTTTCTCAAGGTAACCAAGGCCAGGGGCTCATTGTGCAGACTTCTGCTAGGTTCCACAGTCTTTTAGGGGTAAAAATTGGTACATTTCATGTTAATTAAAATAATGACTCATAATGTTAAATAATGCTTGCTGTGATCAATTTTCACTGTAAAGTAGGTGCTAAACATCATTTTGCACACTCCTGCATAACATCTCAATCTTAATCTATTAAGAGTTTTGCCTTCTAAATTCAAAGGCTCATCATCAGCTTAGAATTTTGGAAGTGTTATGTTGAAAGAGGGTTTTTTAGCTCATTTTCGTCCATCTTCTCACTTTTAAGCAGGAAAACATTTAGACCAGCCAATATAGATGAAATGTCGGCATTTGTTGTTGTTAAGATTCCTGCTAAAAGAATCCATGATCCCTACATAACACCCAGGGTGATCTCATCAATTCACGTCAGGCAATGCTTTCCTTAGCACAGTTTCTAAATATTTCAACTATGAAACTTATGCTTACTAGTTTACTTTCTCAACATCTAGAGGAGATAGCAATAGCTATAATAGTGCAAAACTTCCATTTCATTAGGGCTGACACTCAAAACATTTAACACACAGTATGAAATGGACAATTACTCAAAACAAATACTAGAAGATCACTGATCGATAAAAAGATATAACTCTAAACAACTTATATAGCCTTGCTATTTCTGTACCTACTTCTATAGCAATAGCAGCCTCTGTGGCAGAAATCTTACTTAACAAAAAGCAAGCCATGAGAGGTTTTATTAGTTTATAAATCCCAGACAGTGCTAGCTTCATATGTAATGGGATTCATAGATCAACCAGTCAGCAGGATTCAATTAATCTCTCTCTTTCTCTCTCACTCTCTCTCTCTCTTTCTCTCTTCCCTCCCTTTTTTCTCCCTCTGTCTGTGTCCCTGCTCTGTTTTTCTTCCAGTCTTCCTTTCTTGTTGGATTCATGCTCAGAAAGGGTCTCCCCAAATGATGGTCACTTAATTTTACGATAGATGTCCCTGCTTTGATAGATTCTAGGTAAATGATTCCCCAAATGTTGGTTGTCATTAGAATTGTCTGGTCACTAGGTCTGGGAATTTTAATTTTCAGCTCACATTCCAGTTCCTCTGATGCAGAAAAACTAAGATAATACTGCTTTAGAGTAGGTTTCAGCCTATGCTGTGCATGTACTGCTGCCTCCAGAGCGCCGGTTTCACACTTTTAAAATATTATTATTGTTGTTATTTACTTTAGAGTATGTGTGTGTGTGTGTATGTGTGTGTGTGTGTGTGTGTGTGTGTGTGTGTGTGTGTGTATACTGGGGATTGAACCCAGGGCCTTGTTTGTTCTAGGTATATACTCTACCACTGAGTTATATCCCTATCCCTGAAACATTATAATTTCTTTCCTTTTTCTTTTTAATTATTATTATTGTTATTATTAATCATTAATTATTGTTGTAATAGGAATTAAACCAGGGGCATTCTACCTCTGAGCTACACTCCTAGTCCTTTTTATTTTTTATTTTGAAACACAGTCTTGATAAGGTGCTGAGGCTCTCACTATTTTGCTGAAGTTGAACTTGCGATGCTCCTATTTCAGTCTCCCAAGTACTTGGATTACAGGCATGTGCCATCAATCCCAGCCATTATAGTTTCTTTTTCTTTTTTTTTTTTGTGTGGTACTGGGGATTGAACCCAGGGGCATTCTCTCTGCAGGTTACACCTCCAGCCCTATTTTTTCTCCTTTATTTTGAAAAAGGGTCTCACTAAGTTGAGAAGGGCCGCACTACGTAGCTAAGGCTGGCCGCGAACCCGGATCCCCTGGTCTCAGCCTCCCAAGTATTGGGATTATAAACGTGTGCCACAGCGCCAGGCTATAATTTCTTTAAATGAAATCTTACATAGAATTTCATTATATCTACCTGTACCTTAAGAGGGACATTTATAAATATTGGAATTGAAGTGGAGACTCAAAAAAAATCAAAATTCATAGTCTTTTATCTTTTTTTTTTTGTGGTACCGGGGATTGAACCCAGGGGCGTTCTACCTCCGCGCTACACCCCCGGCCCTATTTTTTTATACTTTATTTTGAAACCGAGTCTCACGAAGTTGAGGAGGGCCTCACTAGGTAGGTAGAGAGAGAGAGAGAGAGAGACTGGGAGAGAGAGAGAGAGCTGAGGCTGGCCGCGTACCCGGATCCTCCGGTCTCTGCCTCCCAAAGTACTGGGATTACAAGCGTGCACCACCACGCCCGGCTATCTTTTATCTTTTGATTAGAAAATAGAATGATGTCACAAGACTGCCTCAAATTTGCACACAGAGCAAGTTGTCATAACAGAATCCCTCAGTTAGTTCAGTGTAGTAACATGTGGTATGTCCATCTCCTTATGATGCATAACCCACACATATATGTATGTTTATTTTTAACTGGATCTTCAGAAAACAGATGGTTAGTGAGCAAATATTTTTATCCACTCTGTCCATTTTTCTTTTCAAACTGTGAATTCCATGGTGTGAGCCAGTCAAACCAGGGGCTTGCTTTCAGTGTTCAGAACATGGACAACATATAATGAAATAAATGAATAGAAAAATTGAGGAAAAACAGAAAATGTTGTGGAAAAGAATGAATAAGGTGATACATTAAGGGAATAATGAGGGAAGAAAATATTTAAATGGAATTTTGTTCCAGTGCACACATTTTTCTCAACTTGCTCAAAGGCTTTAATGATAGCAAGACCCCGAATACCTTTCTTTTAATTCCCTTCACTGCTATTATGTTGCCTCTGGAATATGGTACATGCTTATGAATGTTTTTTTATTTTTTCCTTAACTGCTTGTTCATAGCTATTAGTATTATGATGGGAATTTGGCATTTTATATAACAAATATATAATAAATAAGCATAGCTATTGTTTTTATGGTCAGGCTTTATGTCATTATTTCTAAACTCTTCAATGGCAATGCAAGAAAGGATCCTTTACCTGCAGACTTTAAGTGTGTGAGGAAATGGTCCAAGAATATGTAACTTGAAGAGGCGATATTTAAACCTAGGACCCTCTGATGCCACAGTTTTCATCTCATCCTCCAAGCCAAACTATTTTTTGGAAAATACTAGAGATCACCATACCTTTGGTTTTGATGTACATTTTCCTCTTTTCCCATCCCTACTCCCTCCATCCCAAATAGTTACCATTTCTTAAATGTTAATAATATTGACAATGAGTAATAATGAATCTTTTAAAAACTGTTGTGCTGTTGGTCATGGTGGTACACGCCTGTAATCTGAGTACTGGGAGGCTGAAACAGGAGGATTGCAGGTTCGAGGACAGCCTCAGCAACTTAGCAAGACCCTTAGCACTTATAGTGAGACCCTGTTTCAAAATAAAAAATAAAAAGTGTTGGGGTGTAGCTCAAAGGTAGAATGCCACTAGGTCCAATCGCCAGTGCCAAATAAATAAATAAATAAATAAATAATAAAAAACTATCTCTTTTTTGTATTGGGGATTAAATTCAGGGCTACTTTACCACTGAGCTACGTTCCAAGACTTTTAATTTTTTTTTTTTTAATTTTGAGACAGGGCTTTGCTAAGTTGCTCAGACTGGCCTTGAACTCATGATCCTCCTATGTCAACCTTCTGAGTAGCTGGGATTACGGGTGTGCACCAGCACCCAGCTTCAAGTAGCCTTCTTTGTTAAATAAAAATGACTTTTGAGTGAAGTGCTCAGGATTCTGCACCTGTTGGAAGTAGATCAAGAGTGAAAGTATGTCCTATCTGCAATTTGATTTTGATCTGGTTTCAGATATTGGTAGAATGGTCATTTATCAACTCCTGCCTGTCAAAATAGGAAGGATAATCACATGATCAGATATAAACACACAGGCTAGTTAAATATCTATCACTTGAATTCACAGGAAAATATTCACGGAATAGTTCATAAAGTCAATGTTTTTCTTTATGCTTCTTTCTTTCAGAATGTATACTTTGCTCATTACCTTTATACCATTGTATTCAGGGAAGACTTGTCTTTTTATTTTCTTAAAATAGTGCTTATGAAGGGGATAAACAAGCAAGTCTCTTTACATATGTGTGTGTGCGTGTGCACATACACACAACACACATACACACACACACACACTCACACACTTGTCTCAAAATTAGAATCCTGAAACATTTCTAGCATATGTAATCTCCATTTTTCAGAAATGGCATTACAGAAGGCAAATAAAAATAATGCAATACCTTGAGAAAAATGTGATATCTAATAAGAAATAATGTCATATATTTAGTAGATTTTATAAAAACTAACTCAGAATTATTTCCAAATACTACTAATAGTAGTTCTTGAGGACTCAATCTGTGTGTGTGTGTGTGTGTGTGTGTGTGTGTATGCGTGCATGAACCATAGATCAAATCCAGGGCTTTGCATACGCTAGGCAAGTGTTCTACTGTTGAGCTACCGCCCTGGGCCAAGAACTTGATTCTTAACACACATTATATTATTTAATTCTGTGAAATAATTAAGGGAGAGGTAGTATTTCTTTGTCAATTTTATAAGTGGCAAAATAAGTCATTGAAATTAACTACTTTCTGAATATAGAATTCAAACTTGAATCAACATTCTTAAACATTATGATACGCAGTTCTTCTAATGGACAGAAATCATTTGATTCATAACAAATGGTAGTAATCACTATTATTCTATCAATTGAATACCTTGAGTAATTGAATCAGTGTCAGATTAGAAAATAAAACTGTTTTATCCTATTTGTCTTTTTCAGAAAGATACACATTATTTGGAAAGCATTGCAGTTTTACATAGCAAGTAAATATAATGTAAATTTTCTAATGATTATTGCAGGATTAGACAAATTGATAATAATAAATAGATATTTCATATATAAGTTATATGATAAGAGAAAATCTGATAAGCAACTCTGAAAGATCATCGTATCATAGATTGTTACAAATATTTTTCATTTTATGAGCAAAAATAATGATCATATTTGATGGTAAAAGAATCTGGGTTAAATTCTCCTACCACAGAATTGTGCTATAAAAATATCATGAAGATATTGCCTCCCCAAATTTATTCCTGGGCTTATTGAGAGAAAAAGGACATTCACATATTTCAGGAATTAAACCATCAGTCCAAGGGTGCATGAATAAAATGTGAACCATTCCACCGATGGTGAAGGAGATGGTGATTGGTGGTATTCACACTTCTTAAATCATATGCTGACATTAAAATAAGTGTATTTTTAAGTTTTTCTGCTTCAGATGTTTTTCATGAGGGGAAAAATGACAGAATTGTTCCCATAAAAGAAAACATACACTCAATTAAGACTGAAGTATGTTTTACAGATAAGTTTCTTTTTAAATATAAAACAGTTTTCTTTCATATCTCAAACACAAAGAAAGTTCATCATGTATGAAGTCCATAAAAATGAACTGAAATGACCATTCAAAAAATGGCGAAACATTCAAAATTCTGAGATTTAAAAAAAGATTACATTTCAAAGATTGTATTGATGTTTATAGGACTTCTTTTAAAATAATGAACCACTATTATTCCAGGTATAGTGACATATGTTCTTAAAGATATCATATATAGTACATGGAAATACATGCCATAATTGTTTAGTATGTTAGGGTCTGTGGTCATAGGTCTCTGCCTTCAAAATGTTAATAGTCTTGATCAGGAGACAAGACTAACATTCATCAGTAATTGGAGGAAAATTAAAAGCATACCATTAAATGCTAAAACATGTGGTAAGCCGGGCGTGGTGGTGCATGCTTGTAATCCCAGTTCTTTGGGAGGCGGAGACCGGAGGATCCGAGTTCGCAGCCAGCCTCAGCTCGCTCTCTCTCTCTCTCTCTCTCTTTCTCTCTCTCTCCTTAGTGAGGCTCTCCACAACTTCGTGAGACCCAGTTTCAAAATAAAGTATAAAAAATAGGGCCGGGGGCGTAGTGCGGAGGTAGAACGCCCCTGCGTTCAATCCCCGTTACCGCCAAAAATAAATAAATAAATAAATAAACATGTGGTACACAGACTATAGGTGACATGAAATTTGCGTGAAGACTCCTGAGTGATCAGCAGTCA
Organism: Glis glis; assembly: GCA_004027185.1. Lineage (NCBI taxonomy): Eukaryota > Metazoa > Chordata > Mammalia > Rodentia > Gliridae > Glis > Glis glis. Next base: position 33,039 of record PVJS01016804.1, read on the forward strand.
AAGGACTATGCATGGTATCAGCAGGCTTCCTTCATGTTACTCTATGAGTATACTACTGGTTACCTGGGCCAACTTGGGCAAATAATTCCACTTTTCTGGCCCTTTGTTCATCTCTTGAACACATTTACTAATGCCTCTATGAGAGACCTTATTTTAAGTAGTAAGTGAATCAGAATAAATTGTGATAAGCAATCAATGTATAATCCCACCATGATGAAGATGATGATGGTGGTAGCAATAGTTAAGTGGTAAAGGATGGAGTGTGGAGAGAATGACGGCAGAAAGGGCAGTGCACAGTAAGGAAAATAATGTGATATTTTAAATATTGACTAGCAGGTAAAGAATTGGACTTTAATGAATAGAAATTGGAGGACATCCAACTCCAACACAAGTGAATTCAACTCTTGACTTTCACCAATTATCGTGGTGTTTTCAAGTAATTTAATTAACCTTTGTGCTCATTAGTTTTTTTTCATCATGTAACACATGGATAGGGATATCTATGTGTTGCAGGGATATTTTGAAGATCATAGAGCAAAACAGCATAAATGTCTACTGGGTTCAACAGGGCTCATTTTTCCATTAGTCACAGTAGGCATAATGCCTACAGCCCATAATACATGTGGAGGTCCACATCATGTTTTAAATTTAAATTCTTCTAAAATAAGAACAAAAATATGAATATACTAATAAAAATATATACTAATGATTCCAGCTCAGATATATTCTTTTATATCAATATAGCTGTAAAATATAAATGTAGTATTTTTTAATAGAAAAAGAGATCTATGAAGGCAAAAATGCCTAGAGCCCACAAAAGCCATAGTTCAGCCCTGGTGTTCAGTTCTATGCTTGTCCCACTTCATACCTAGTCAACCTAAGAGGGCCTGACCGTGCGAATCACAGAAACAGAGTTGGAGCGATGCTCCAACTATGCCTGAAACCTCATAGCCTCTGTCCTTGCAGTTATGTAAAGAAATACTTTTCATTGTTAAATTCCTCAAACTCAAAGTATCTTAATAAATACAAATAACATTTGTAATGTAAAATCTGCCTGAATTATCAAAAATAAAATTCAATGTTTTACCTCCAACACAACAGAACAGTCTCAGTTAACAGTTTCATACAACAAAATATTTAACTGAAAAATTAAAAACAACAAACAGAAACTAGTTGTATTCTAAACCCATAGAATATACATGACCAATAATGAACCTCAGTGTAAACTTTGGACTTTAGGTGATACTGATGTGCGAACGTAGATTCATCAATTATAATCTGTGTATCACTCGGGTATAGGATATAGATACTAGGGAGGATGTGCATGTGGGGGTACAGTGGCATCTGGGACCTTTGTCCTTTCCATATAATTTTTCTGCAAAGATAAAACTGCTTAAAATAATGCTCAAAAACAGAGCTTATAGCCAGGCATGGTGGCATACACTGTTAATGCCAGTACTTGAGAGGCTGAGACAGGAGGATTGCAGGTTTGAATTCAGCCTCAGCAACTTAGTGAGGCTGTCATAAACTTAGCAAGATCATGTTTTCAAATTAAAAAATAAAAATAAAAATAGGGCTGGGAGTGTAGCTTGGAGGTAGGATGCCCCTGGGTTGAACCCCATCACCACACAAAAATAAATAAAATACCCAAAGCTTGTTAATTTATTTTAAAAAGAAAACAGGTTATGTATATGTCAAAGTAGCATTTAAAACCTATGAACACAGAATTCTAGGTTTAAAAAAAGAGTTCCACTTACAGTCACTAGAATTAAATAGTTTATTCCCTTTTTTCTTAAATACCTGTGTGTCCAGGAACATAATAAATAGGAAATATTATTAAAGTTCCATTTCCATTCCTGTTTTGCAGAGCCCTAAATCTCCCAAGAGGATCTGACTCGCACACCTTCACCAGCCTGCCTGTGCCTGTTAATTCCTCCCTCACCTGTCTTTCTGTGGGGCTGCTAGAGCTAGATGCACGTGCTGTAGGGGCCCCATGAAGCAGTTCAGCTCTGGGGAGCTGGCTCTAAGGGCTTCCCAAAGTCTTACTCCTTTTTGCAAAATCTGCAGAATTGTTCCTTTTTTATTGTTCAGATGTTTGAGAAGATGAATGGCCGGAATAGAGAGGAGGAAAGAGAAGGAAGCACCACAGGTAAGCAGGCTTTATCTTGGCAGGAAGCATATACAGCACCAGAGTTCAAATATTCATTGCCCATTCTATCCTCCCGAGGCATTAACTACAATTAGGAGGGCACCATTAAATAGCACATTTACACTTAAATATATTTATTTATAAATAGAAATGAGAACTATCTACATAAGCATATTGAGGCTATGAAGAGATATTAAAAGCTCCTCTGTAGGACAGCATTTTGTTTTGTTCTATAATTTACTGAAGGGATTTAACTAGCAATATTATGATTATGCAAATAAGGAATTGCTAAACTTCGACTTTGCCAGGAATCCTCACTCAAATGCTTCTGAAATTCAGATGCTATTTGCTTTAAGTAATTTCTTAAATCATAAAACGATTGGCTGCATATGTACAAATTGATTTTTCATCTTCATCTTAAAGAAATGATTTTACATTCTGCAGTTCTGTGATAAGGCAGGAAGGCTGCATTCCCTATTTCCAAATGCTTTCTAATATATCGATATCTAAGAATAAGATCTATGCTCTAAAAGCATTGGGGCACAATAAATTCTTTCTCTTGGAAATCATGCATAGAACATGACAGAAGAGAGAGAGTCAGCTGAGGCAGACTCCTTTAATTTTTATTGATATTGTGATCCCAGGTGCATTTTTAATTATCTCACCACACTGCTTTCCCCATCAGCTGTCACTAGTAATTTCATAAAGCAAGCATCTTGCCCTTATGACATAACATAATGCAGTTTAGAGTCATTTAGGATGCTTGCAGATTGACAAGTGATTTCACCTTTTTAAAAATACAGCCAAGGGAGTCCATGGACTTAGAAGATTAGATGTCAGTCATGCTTGCAACCTAAGGGGAGGAGCAACAGGAGGAAGGTAATCTAAAATATGAAAATTCCAACATTAGTTGAGTGGATAGTGCTAAAATCAATGTAATCTAAAGATAAATTAGGCAAAGGAAGCAAGTTGTATTGGTAAAAAGATGGGGAAGAAACATGACATTTAGGTCTTTGCCTCTGTTAGAGGGCTTCATCCTCGCTAACTGTATTTGCAGATGTTATCCAGACACATAGAGAACGCTCCAGATTTCTGGGACCAAGGAGTCAGTGACCCATTTCCTGGGATTGTGATTTTACAGAGAAATAAGAGTGGTTCATTTTTTTCTTAACCTACTATAGTACTGTTTGTGAAGATTTGCTCTTAATTTGATATGCTTAAACTTGCCTGCTTTTCTGGGGTTAAAATCATAAATCAACAAAAAAAATAATCACTTATGTTTATGTCATGTTGCAAATGCTTTTGTTGAAGCCCTACTTATAGGCCTTCTGTGTTAAAAAACAAAAACAAATAATGGTATTTACTATCTTCTATGGATTGCTGGTTTATTTACACCAACCATCCTTTTTAAACTAATGGCCAGATGCACTTTGTATTAGAATAAAAAAGGTACTTAAGCACTGGAAATAAATAATGGTTTAAGAAAATATTAAACAAGTATCAATATAAAAATAAGTATCAATATAAAAATAAGTTTTTAAACATGTGTGGATTCATATAATGGATACATGCCTATAATTCATATATGCAGCTAAAAATCCACCAAACCATACCTATGGACTTTTTTTTTTTTTTGCGGTACCGGGGGTTGAACGCAGGGGCGTTCTACCTCCGCACTACGCCCCCGGCCCTATTTTTTATACTTTATTTTGAAACCGGGTCTCACGAAGTTGCGGAGGGCCTCACTAAGGAGAGAAAGAGAGAGAGAGAGAGAGAGTGAGAGAGAGAGAGTGAGAGAGCTGAGGCTGGCTGCGAACCCGGATCCTCCGGTCTCCAC
>PVJS01016805.1:0-37019 GCA_004027185.1 Glis glis
CCCCCGGCCCTATTTTTTATACTTTATTTTGAAACTGGGTCTCACGAAGTTGCGGAGGGCCTCGCTAAGGAGAGAGAGAGAGAGAGTGAGAGAGAGAGAGACAGAACGAGAGAGCTGAGGCTGGCCGCGAACCCGGATCCTCCGGTCTCCGCCTCCCAAAGTACTGGGATTACAAGCGTGCGCCACCACGCCCGGCTCTACAACCACTTTCATTGTGATCTTTTTGCAAAGTATACCAAAAGCCTAAAATTTTGTTTACTTACAATTTTTTTTTTGGTACTGGGAATTGAACTCAGAGGCATTCTACCTCTGAGCTATACCCCCAGACCTATTTTACTTTTTTATTTTGAAACAGGGTCTCACTAGGTTACTGAAGCTAACCTCGAACCTGCAATCCTCCTGTCTCAGCCTCCCAAGTATGATTACATACATTTTGACCCAATTGTTTTCCTTAAGTAAATTAGTATTTAGGCAGAAAACATGGACTGCACAAAGGTTAAGCTAGAAAGGTAATAATCATAGCATTATTTGTGATAGAGAAAAATTAAAAATCATCCAAATGTATAACAATGGTAGGTTTAATTGATAATTTAGGGTACAATCATATGTTGAAATAATTAGCAAATCTTAAACATAGATGTTGTTGGAAAATATTGAGTGACATGGAAATATTTAATATATTAAGTTTTTAAGGCTACAAAATAATATATGTAGTTAAATCTAGTGGGTGTTAAAATATTTTTCTCTGTATTTATAATCATATCTTCATGGGAAGAGAAGGAATAGAATAGCCTGGCCACAAACTCGAATCCTCCTGTCTCAGCCTCCCAAGTACTGAGATTACAAGCGTGCACCACCACGCAGGGCAGAAGAAATTTCATGATACCGTTTCCATAAGTCTAAAGGACATTTATGCAAAGTAAATATCTTTCCTCTTTTTTTTCTTCCTTTTAAAATAATTCAGATTTTCCCAATGATTGAAAAATACAGGCAAGCCCATTCAAGACCCATTTCTCAATCTTAGGAATTATATGTAAACCTCACTTGTTAAAGGATTTTAATCTCGGCAATATAGCAAGAAGGAAATCCCACCTTTTCACCAGGTTAACAATTGCTTCTATGTGCCAATTGCCTCACATGCTATAACATTCAACCTGCTATCAATTGTGCTGCAGATAGGTGGAATTACATGGCTTGGCCATAGTGTCTGTCCTAGCCACTTGCACATCATGTGCTAGAACCATATTAACTAAGGATGTTTGTCCATGACCTAAGGAATATTTTTGGAAATTAAAAGTAAAGATGTAGTGAAAAAATAAAGGCAAACTTATAGAACTGAGCAAAGGGCAAAAGAGTTGGTCTCCTAAAACAGTGCTCCCCAGCCTGGATTATACTTCTTCTACTGTCCAAAGAGTGACCATCAAAGTCTATTGCCATTAAGGTCTTCTCCACTGGACTTATCTTAAGCTTTAGATACATATCAAAGTGCAATCACACATCTTTTTGTCTCCTCTCATCTGTTTTTTCTTTATGAACATGGATTACCAGAAGAGGCCTTCTAATTCTGGCTCCTGTTGTTCATAACGCTAGCCATTTCTCAAAAGGAAACAGCTGCCTGGAGTCTTGCAGGATCCTGAGCCCAATACACCTGGGCATAAGCCATCCTGTTCTGTGCTTCCAGGACTTATTATGAGCTGATTAATCCTCTGCCTGCCACCTCCCCCAGAAGTAGACTTTTGCAACCACCATACTCGATTTCAACCACCAAAGAACTAGCTAATCTTCCACCCCTGAGCTGATGTAAGCCCAGCACAACTGTATTTTGGTACCTATGCATTAGACTATGTAATCGAAATCAGTCATGTATCTTCCCACCAGACCCCAAGCAGCATGAAGACCGGGGCTTCCTGTTACTTATCTTTGAGTCCACGGGGCTGGCTCTATCAGCACTTGATAAATGTATGATGCTTGAATAAGTAAGGAGGCAAAGACTATCTTCTTTATTTGGAAACAGCTGATGATCATATGAAACCTCATATGTTCATCCTGACCAACCTCTTGACTCCCAGCTGGTCACATAGTCAACATCCATAGGTAGCAGCCACTGCTTTAGTCCTCCCAATACTCGTTCCTCTATTTTCTGGTAAGAGTATCTTGATTTTCCTCTCAATCTTTGACACACATCAGGATCTCCAGAGGAGCTTATTAAAACGGAGTTCTAGGCCTCTCCTTCAGAGTTCCTGATTCATCGGGTCTGTGATGAGGTTGGAGAGTTTGCATTTTTAACAAATTCCCCAGTGATTATGCTGCTGGTCTGGGGACCACATTTGGAAAACCACTTGCAACCTCCCCTATTGCGGGCCACCTTAAGGGAACCATTAATAAAATGACCTGTCCTCTGCTAACTAAGGGTGTGTAGGGGCATAGTGACCCATGTTGAGGCCACCAGATACTCCTAGAAATGTTATTATTGAGCTTAGTGACCCAAGGAAGATCCAGCCAGATCATGTTGCTCTTGACTGGAAGAGGAAAACCCTGTCTACATGTTCACTCTTCCCAGATCCCTAACTCAAAGTGTGGTTTATGGCTGCGTGTGGTGGCATATGCCTGTAATTCCAGCACTTGGGAGGTGGAGACAGGAGGAATGCAGGTTCAAAACCAGCCTCAGCAACTTAGTAAGACTCTCAACAACCTAATGAGGCTCTGTTTCAAAACAAAAAAACAAAAAGGGCTATGGGTATAGCTAGGAGGTAGAGCTCCTCTGGGTTCAATCCCCAGTACCATACAGACAAACACACACACACACACACACACACACACACATAGTATGATTTATGGACTATCAGGATAGACTGCAGAATCATAGGCTGCACTTCAAACCTTCTGTATCTGTATTTCTAAAAGACCCTCAGGTCACTTTATGTCCATTAAAATTAGAGACAACTGCTTTTGAGACCAAGCTACTCAGCCTTCTGTTGATCCTAACACCCCTTATTCTCTCAATACCTATTAATTTTCACTGAGCTGCTTAAAATGGATTTATGTAGCTTAAAACCAAAACAAACAAATAATAATTTCATAAAAACCCTAACTAGGAAGGCATTAAGTCAATTACAAATTGCTTAAAGTTTGTGAACGAATAATTCCTGCAACAACCCGACTGTGTGCTTTACAAGGACAGGTGAGGAAAATTACCCAAAGGGTCTTTGAGAATTTGCCCAAAGTCATTTAAGCTGTAAGGGATGGAGCAAAGATGAGAACCCAGGTGGCCTGATGCTAGAGGGCAGGCGGTTCCTGAACTACATATCCCACTCTGCACTACCTGCTGTCATTGTATGGCACTCACGAGCATGGAGTATAGCAACTCGGGAGGAGCTTTATAGAGCATCCAGCCCACTGTGTCATGTGAAAAGGGGGAAGCGGAGCTCTCCATATACATAGGTGTTCCACCCAACTTCATGACCCATGAGCCCCACAGTCCCCATTAGAGAACAGATCTCCTGATACTCAGTGGCGTCTCTTGCCTGGGACTTAAAAAATGACATGATTAGTAGAGGCCTTTGGAGTCATCCATCATTGGTTTTAAATTGATATTTATTGTTAACTTATAGAGCCTGGGAATCCAATCCTTCAATCTTTATGTCCTTTGGCTTGGTATCTCCCTGACCAATGAAGAAATGAGAAAGGAAAGGAAGGGGCATTATAGAATGTTCATGCAAAAATGAAAAAAAAAATGCTTCCTCCTAGAGCTTAGACCAACTGCAGACGGACTCGCTACCCTAAAAGCCACGTTTGAGTCCCAGCTATTTCATTCTGTTGCTAATCGATAGACCCACTTGGGGTCCTTTTATCTTAGATCATTCTTTTTACTGGCATTACTAGATTAACATTATTAACACTCCAGTTTAATAGCTTCAGTCTAATTATTGAAAGCAATTTTCTATGTAAGATAATTCTCAACTTTTCAAGCATTGCTATCTTTGCTAAATGGCAGGAATTGGAATTTCTTTCCTACACCTGGCGCTTTCTTGGGATATGATCCACAGTTATTAAATATGTGCTGTTCAAGGGCTTTTGTGCACTTTTTTTTAAACGAAGGTCTGAGGTGTTGCTTTTATAAGTTTGGGTCTATACAAATAGGAGACAAGAATATGCTGGTAGAAAGCCCAAAGTTTTCTAAATGTAGATGAGCCCAGATTAAGAAAGCAGTAATTAATTTCCTTTGACCTCGAGCTGAAATTCCTTTCTAAAGCTGTCATAAAGAGAAAGAGGCCAGAGAGGAGAAGTGAGACTGTGTAACAATGCAATTAAACCCTTGTAATGAGGTCGGGCCTTGGACTTGTTGCAACTGATATCATTATAGCAAATGAGAAGGCCCAATATGGATGGTGGGATTTTCTTATTCTTACTCTTTTCTTCTATTTAATTTTTTTTTGTTTAACTCTTTTAACACCAGATACATACATACTGCTTTGTAAATGAAATACAGAATACACACAGACAAATACATACATAAATACATACACACACACACACACACGAATATACATATACATTACACGTTTTTCAAAGAAGAGCATTCACTTGACTAAGGAAGGCGATCTTAGCATGCAATGCAAAAAAGGGTCAGAGTAGCAAAAAGAGCTCAAGATTAAGAGTCAAGATAGTTAACTTGCCTCTCTCACAACGGTTCTTAATTTACAGGTGTTTCCAATGAGCTAGGGCCAAGTGCTAGGTTGTAGGACTCTGGGCTCGAGTCTCTTGCTAACAAGCTATGTGGCCTGAGCCAGGCCCCAGAATGATCACCGAGCTTCGGTTCTCTCATTTCATGAAGTGGAAAGAATGCCATTCACTGTTTTGTTTTCTTTATGGTTTAGCTCATAACTAATGCGATCAAATTGATCTATCTTGGTATCCTGTCATGAATTTGTCAGTCTTATGCTCCGCAAATAGTTCTATGCACTTGAGGGCAGCCGTATCTGTCTACGGCTTCTAGTAGTTCTAGTGGGGATTAGCACAGGCGCTGAAGTCATATTGCCACAGTTCAAAGCCTGCTTTGCCATTAAGCAGTGTGGGCTCCGCAAGTTACTGAGTTTTCTATGTCCCGGTTTCCTTATCTACAAAATGGGTACACTAGTAGAATTTATTTAACAGAGTTGTCATGAACATTCAATGAATTCGTGGAGGAAAAATGCCCTGAAGAGAGCTGAGGCATAGAGTAGGATCTCAGCAAGTGTAACTCATTATTATTTATCTAAACAATCCCATTCTTAGAGAATCCCAGAGTGGCAGATTTCACTGAGCTTCCCAGTGAAAAATCCTCCTGTTCCTGAGATAAGGACACATGGAAAATACTCCTTTACATTAGAAATGAAAATGCTTTGATCTCAACTTGTACACGTTGCAAACTTCTCTCTTGACTATAATAACGGAATAGTGCCCAGCGTGGTGTGCCCACCTGTAATCCCAGTGACTTGAAGGCTGCGGCAGGAAGATTGCAAATCTGAGGCCAGACTGGGCAATTTAGCAAGACCCTGTCTCAAAGTGAAAAATGTATAAAAATGCCTGCAAATGTATAGGTTAGTGGTAGAGCATCCCTGGGTTCAATCCCTAGTACTGCAAAGAATAAATAAATAAAAATAAAAATAACAAAATAGGCAACATTTTAAATTACATATGGCCTTATAGAAGACGTAAAATGCATGGATAGAATAATTTTATCGACATCCTTTAAGTCAATAAATGTTATGCAGCATTCAGAGTCAGGGAATGTAAATGAATAAATAATAATAAATATGAGCACACGTCTTCCAATAATACTCACCTTCTCTCCTTGCTTATTGCTTACCCACGGGGTTCTCCTCGTTTATGAAGGTATGAGAAAGCATATTGCTGTATTTTGGATCCATAATGTCCTTCAAAATTAATTTAACCATGGATTAAAGTTTGGTCCACAATTCATAGTGCTCGTGAGAGGGGATGGAACGTTTAGGAGGTAAGGCCTCGTGGGAGATCTCAAGTCACTAAGGGTGTGCCCGTGAAGGGGATGTGGGGTCCTGGTCTTTCCATTTCTTTCTTTCTTGTCCTGATTGTGAGATGAGCGGTCTTCTCCTCTGCACACTCCCATCATGCTGTGCTTCCTCATCACAGGCCCAAAAGCAATGGAGCCAACTGACCCTGGAGTGATACATCTGAAACTGTGAGCCCGAATAAACCCTCCCTCTCTGTAAGCTGCTTTATCTCAGGCATTTATTACAGCAACAGAAAGCTGACGAACACACTAGACTTCCAAAAAGCTGAAACATTTTAGAACAGAACAAAAATGTTTAAAGAAAGCAGATCTGCCTCAAGCACTGAAAGTGATGTGATTACTCTGGTAGAATATGAAAATAGCCTCCGAGGTTCCTGAATCCATGAAGTGAAGAAGACAGTAATAAAGATACCGTGTGTTGAACAATTCTCATGTCTGCTGGAAGGAAATGTTACAGCCCTCCTTTTCATCAGGCACTTTTTAAAAGCTGTACAGTGCATGTTCACTACACACTCTGCACTATGCTTGGTGACAGAGATATAAAGAACAAAGTCTAGTTTAGGCAGGCAAGAAAGTTATAGTCAACGGACAAACATGTTTCTGGCTCTGAGCTCTAAGATGACTTGATTACAGGGATCTATATAAGAAGGATAAAGGGTGGGTCTGGTGGCGCATGCCTGTAATCCCAGTATTTGGGAGGTTGAGACAGGAGGATCACAGGTTTGAGGCAGCCTCAGCAACTCATTGAGGCCCTCTGCAACTTAGTAGACCCTATTTCAAAGTAAATAACAAAATAGGGCTAGGGGCATAGCTCAGAGGTAGAACACCCTGGGTTCAATCCGAAAGAAAGAAAGGAAAGAAAGAAAGAAAGAAAGAAAGAAAGAAAGAAAGAAAGAAGAAAAGGAAGGAAGGAAGGAAGGAAGGAAGGAAGGAAGGAAGGAAGGAAGGGAAGGGAACGAAGGAAAGAAGAAGGAAGGAAAGAAAGGATTTTTCAAATAAGATTTTGCAAATGACAAAATTTTTATTAAATTTTTAACTAATTTGAGATTTGAGATTACCTCTCTAAAACAGCAATTATCATAGCATTAATGCTTAACTCCATAAAACAATCATTCCACAATGAGCCAAGATAATGTGTAAATCAATCAGAAGCAGTATGATCCTTTACAAAACAGAAAAGGCATATGAGGTTGGGTCTGAGGCTATGGAAGCATCTAGGCCTTCAACTGCGAATAATGAGGCAGCCCTGATATTAGCCAAAGTAGGAAGCCATTGTTGCCCCAGGACTGGAGAGGTAGAAGGAGAAAGCGACCATTCAAGAGAAGCTGGGAGCCGGGTGTGGTGGCGCACGCTTGTAATCCCAGTACTTTGGGAGGCGGAGACCGGAGGATCCGGGTTTGCGGCCAGCCTCAGCTCTCTCTCTCTCTCTCTCTCTCTCTCTCTCTCTCTACTTAGTGAGGCCCTCCGTAACTTCGTGAGACCCAGTTTCAAAATAAAGTATAAAAAATAGGGCCGGGGGTATAGCGCGGAGGTAGAATGCCTCTGGGTTCAATCCCCGGTACCACACACACAAAAAAAGAGAAGCTGGGGCCACAGCCGCTACTGGAGCCTCATTCAAAGTGGGGAAGGAGGGAGAGACCCTTTCTCCTCCAGTCTCCTGACCTGCCTCCCATTGGCTGAACCCAGCCAGATGTCATTTGACTTGAGGGCCTTAAAGTACAGGCTGAGATAGGAACAGATCAAGAATTGGAAATAATAGTCTGAGGCCACTTGAGCCCGTGCTGGGCAAATCCCTGCTTTCTTTTTCTTTTTCTTTTTCTTTTTTTTTTTTTTGCAGTACTGGGAATTGAACCCAGGGGCATTCTATCTCCGAGCTATACCCCCAGCCCTATTTTTTATTCTTTATTTTGTAACAGGGTTTCACTAAGTTGCAGGAGGCCTCACTAAGTCGCTGAGGCTGGCCGCAAACCTGCGATCCTCCTGTCTCAGCGTCCCAAGTACTGGGATTACAAGCGTGCGCCACCACACCTGGCTCCAAATCCCTGCTTTCTGATGATCTTCCACAGAGACAGCTTGGATTGCTTCTCAATATCAAATGAGTCCATGCAGCTTTGGGAGTGTAGTCATTTTATAGTAGAGATGTTGTTATTTGAAGAATGTTTTCAATATTAATTAAGAAGGGATTCCATATTTTCGGTATAACACCTAGCAGTATAAGGGTAATTTGTTGTGAAAATTTAGAACACTGGCTGATTGCTACACAGGCACAAGCCAGTTCTTTTCCACACAAAGTGTAGCCATGTTGTTTCTCCTTTAAAAAGCATTTTAATTCTGATCCAATACTTGAACAACAGTAAGTCTGGGTTCCAAGGTTCTTCATTATATGAAGAAAACTCTCCATTTTTTGGCTCAGGGTTTCAGAGGTTCAGTCCATGGTTGTCTGGCTTTAAGGCAGAAACATCATGGGGGTAGGGAATGGGGAAGGAAAGCTGTTCATCTCATGGCAGCCAGGAAGGAAAGATGATAGACAGATGATAGATGATAGATAGATAATAGATAATGATAGATAGATAGATAGATAGATGATAGATACATAGATAGATAGATACATAGATACATAGATACATAGATAGATAGATAGATACTGACTCCCAGGCCACACCCTCAGTGACCCACCTCTTCCAACCACGCCCCACCTCTGAACCTTGCAATATTAGGTACCAGGTTTCCAACACATGAGCTTTTGGGGGACACCTTGGATCCAAACCCTAATGCATACCCAAGATCCAAATATGAAGAGGTCCTCAGGCAAGCAGTTGAGCTGTAAGAGGCCAGAGGCATAGCTATAAGAATCAGAGTACACGAGTTGGTACCAAATAACTTGGGGTGAGGAAGTCAGTCCTGGGCCAGGATAGAGGAGGTCATTTCTAGCATATAAGAATGAAAAGTAGTACAGATTGCATTGGAGACGGGCAGACTTAGAGTCGAATAACAATGCAGCTCTTCTAGAGACTGGGAAAGTTATTCAACCTTTCTGACCCTCATCTGTAATCTGGAAATAGTAATTCTTACCTCACAGGTACTGTGAAGATTAAAAATGGCAATGCATGTAAAGAGCTTCATATCAGACCTGCCCCATAGGAACATCTCAATAAATGGAAGCTGTGTTTCGTTAGTATCTTACATCTTTTTCAAAAAATATATAAATCCAGAAGAAACTCAAAAAGATAAACCTTATGTTTACTATATTTTATGCCTCTCTTTCTGTTCTTGTCTGAAGTGACCTAAAGCGAATTTAGCATTCCTGGGGGTGTTTGGTAAATTCTATCAGATGGATGAGTTAATTGTATTTTCTAAGTGGGTCACCACAAAGCCTCCCACTTCGCATGCTCTTCTACTGTGACAATGACACTCCGCCTACATCCCCTCACCCACCCAAGCACCTGGGCAGGCCGGTGACTCTGGTGCAGGTGAGGCTGTGTGACTTCCAAGGCTGGCCATTAAAGATGAGACCGCTGTGGGATCTTAGACTTAAAGCCAGATACCACATTGTGATGATGCAGGAAAATCACAGGAAGAGGCCACATGCCCGTGTCTGGCTGATTCCCCAGGGGAGGCTCAAGCCTGCAGGTGGCATCAACCTCTGCTACTCCTTGTCATCAAGACTTCCAGCCATTGAGTCTTCCAAGCTGAGCCCAGGCAGCATGGCCCCTGCCTCCTCATCCCCATTCTGAATTCATGACCAACAGAATCTTTGAGCATAACAAAAGGCTGTTTTCTTATATTATGAAGTTCTGGGTGGCTCTTTACATAGCAGTAGACAACTGGGATGTTGACTTCACAACACTGTCTCACAGAGATGCCCACCACGAGGTCACTGCCCATAGCACATCCAAGCCAACGCTATGGCCCAGGTTTTGCACAAAGGAAGTGCTTTATTGTGAGGTTGACAGGTAAGCAAGCCCAACACTGGGAAGGAAGAAGCTCAAATCTGCCTCCCTGATTGGTTGGTAGAAGAGAAATTTATAGAGAGGGAGATGGGGAGAATGACTGTAGAATGTGCTGGGTGTACAACATCCCGACATGGGGAATGTCTGGCCTGAACAGCTCAGGCTCCGTTCTAGTCCCCAGTAGAAAACATAATGCCCTGCAGTACTTTAGCCCAGCATATCCCACTGCCCCTGGACTATAAAACCCAGGGTGGGCCGCTCTCTGGGGTTGCTCATCTATGGTACAAGTGGGGCTCATGCAGATGAGACTTTACCCACCTCGGCATCTCTCCTGAGCTTTGGGGCACCAGCTCCTAGTGAATCCTAGGCTCCCGTTGTCCTCACTGCCTATCTGTAGGCAGCAAACCCACCTCGTGTAACGTATATATGACTCTTCTGTCTCATAAGACTCAGGCAAAGTTATAACCATTGCACAGTGAACCTACTTCCCAGGCTGTTTCCACAACTGAAAAGGGCATTGCATGAGCACCTGGATAATAAGGTGGTTGGAAATGAGACGCAAAGGCCCATGCGAAAAATGCATGACAACTTCTTAAGCAAATATTAAACCCAAACCCCTTTAGCTTTGCAACCGACAATGTTTTGTGGTGCTGAACTTCAGAAGTGTGAGGAAGACAAAGTCTCAAGAGTAGACAGTCCTGGACTTGAGACAGCCTAACTGGGGTGGGATAGGCACCTTCCTGGTATCTTGCATCTCATACCAGGTTGTTGCAGCAACGACATCACCATGTTTTTTCCAAGTTTCCAAAAGTAAAGGAAACCTTGCTTATAACCAGGTCAACCCAAGATTCACCTCATAAACTGGCTATCAGACCAAACCATGCCCCCATTCAAGACAAGAGATTTCAAAAAAAGAGTCCCCAGTGATACATGGATCACAACTGTTGAGAGAATTTGAGCTAAATGCCTCCAAAAGCCAGATAAACTGAACTAGACAAGGAATCGAAGTCTTCCAAACAACCCACTTTGGGGTGAAGATAAATAATATAAAAGCAAGGAAAACAATCAGCTTTGGCACGTTGACTTCTGCTAATAGGAGAATGAAGAAATATGAGATGGTCGGAAATTTTGTGAAGCTTTTGAACGCTGACAAAAGAGGTTCTCCCTCCACTCACACCACAACTAGAGATCAATTCACTCCTTGAACAAAAAGCACTGGAAGACTCTGCTATTAATTTAGCAACTCCAGGACTAGCCAGCCATGGCCATGAAGTGGCTTCTTCTCCATCTTTGACTAAAAAGCAAGGTGCCTTCAGCTGGGATTGCATTTATTATTTAACACTTCTCGGAAAGGTTTCTTTTACATTGCAAATGCTTACAGATCTGCTTAGGTCCTCCTCAGCTGACCCTCTGCCTAAGAACATGCTTAACACCATGATTAGTATTCAGGGTAGACATGAATGGCACAGAAATGTAAATTGGCCAGGGAAGCACCTTCTATTTTGTAAAATAATTATTCAGCCTAATAATTATTTCCATGACTCTCTTTGATTGATTGAGAAAGGGCAACGAGAAGCGGAGAATTGTCTTTCAGATCTAAAATCAAGTAGCAGAGACTAAAAACAGAGTCCCCCTTTCAGTAGAAATGGCACAAGGCTGATGTTGTTTTGATCTGGTGAGGCTAGTTCTCACCTCCATCTTTTGTTCACTTGCAAAGAATTACAACCCGGTGAGGGCCAGGGTAGAGCCTTCTTAATTCAAATTATAATTCGAAGAGCCAATATATATCGTAAACCCCCAAGGAGCACGTTCTCCCTCTATCTTGCATTCTGTATGGTAGATACAGAGTGAAGAATTTCTGGGTGTGTGAGGGTTTTTTTTTTGGTGGTTG
Organism: Glis glis; assembly: GCA_004027185.1. Classification (NCBI taxonomy): domain Eukaryota; kingdom Metazoa; phylum Chordata; class Mammalia; order Rodentia; family Gliridae; genus Glis; species Glis glis. The sequence goes on from PVJS01016805.1 coordinate 11,873, forward strand.
TTTAGTTTACTGTATACTTTTCATAACTTCATATTTAGGCTGCAAAACAAATGCAAACCATCAGTGTTAAGATGGTGTTTCACTGGGCCAAGACTGAGCATGCGTGAGTGACTTCCCTTGGTTAGTCTTACTTAGAGCTACTCAGTTTCTCTTACTTTTGATTTCTATAACACACTGGGACTTTGGGGAAATAAGAGTCTTTCACACCATTGTGGAAATAATACAGTATAATATAGTGTCTGTAGTTACAGAGGTATAACCTATGGCAAGAATGTTTTTCAAAACATTTGGCTATAAGTAAAATTACTAATGAAGCTATCATTTCTCTGCTTACTCACTACTTAATGGTTCCCTCTTCTGTATCTGTCACACAGAAGGTAAACCTAGATATAAGTTACAGAATAACAAAATGCAGGATTCGTCCATGCACTCAACGGTAAAATCACATTCTGTTTTCTGAGAGAATACTGAAGGATCTTGAGCCTAGGTCATGATGGAACAGAAAATATAAAGTACAAAAGTATATAAATTAATCCCTTAGATATATTCATGGATCTGTCAAGCTCTGGGACCTTTTTAAAAATATTTTTGACAGCCAGATTAGAAAAGTAGAAGTAGTGACCGGAATCCACAAAGAGAAGCATAGGTACACTAAGTCCCCATCACCTAAGTGGGTGGCAGCCATGGACCTTCCAGGCAGCCTAGACTCAGGGAACACTAGGAGGAGATGATTCAGGACAAGCTGGAGGAGACAGGGACACTGATTCTCGACTATATATATGGTTCCAGAAAACACCCTGGCAGTGACTGAGGCCAGGGTGATAAGCTCCAGTCTCGCTCTTAAATCGCTGCTTGTTGAAACCTCCCAGCCCCATTTCCTACACCACCTTCTCCAAAAGCCCATCCCATAATCTCCAGTTGGGATCATTCGCGTCCTCCTGCACAGCTCCATGCATTCATGATACTGTCTCTCTTTCCTAATCTTACGTTGTTCTGCTCTTGCATCTAATGATGTAGGGATTACACCACATCATAGTCCATTTCTGCGGAGCATCCACCACGTGCCAGACACCACTGCAAAAACTAAGAATAGAATGAAGAATAAAACTGATGTGGTCCATGCTCTTGGGAAGCTTACCATCTACTGGGAAGACCTGACGAACAAGACAAACAAATAAACAAACGAAGAAATGACCGACTAGCTCGAGAGAGCACAACATGCTGTGTGCTAACAGATTTTCAGATAGCAATGGTTATTTATAGAATAGTAAATATAATTTACCTACTTATACATGTCTTATAAACACAGTTAACAAACCCATTTTCAAATATAGAATATTGGATAAGTGCAGTGGTCATACACTGAAGATCTACCTAGCGACTTAACCTCAGCCCCACCAAAGGGGACACCATTTATAGGTCGTGAGACACTTGCCTGTGTTGTTGGTTATTTATCAGCTTGTGCTCAGCTGTGCACAGCACTTATCATGGAAGAAGGGGCCCGGCCCAACAGTGGGCTGAGTGAAAACTCTCCATCAAAATAGCAGTCAGTGTATTATTTGAAGGGTTTAACACTTGCCCCCAGTGTCTTGCAAGGTCTCTGGCTATAATTCGTATTTCCTGTGTCTTGTTTGTCCATGTTGATTTTGCTGTGTTCATTCTTCGAATCCAGTACTTTCACTTTATTATTCCAGCACTGTTTCCCTCCCCTTCTCATTTCCAGTTGTTTTCCTATTTTTTTTCAATATTCTCCATCCATTTTCACCTGGGAATTTCATTTCCATCTCCTCCGAGTCTGTTTGCACTCTATGCCAACATTTCATTAGCATCTCAACTCTGGTTTTTCTGGGTCCTTGTCTATGATTTGGGCATTTTAAAAACTTTTAAAACTCTCAGTTAATAAATGCTTGCAATGCATAAAATTCCCCAATTAAGAAAATTAACTCTCATAAATGCACATGATACAGTAATGCATTGCATTTGATACAAAATAGATGGCATTCCTTTAATGCCACCCAAAGTTTAATTTTAAAATATTGAGTAAATAAATGCTCTTAAATTCATATCATTTGTGTAAATAGTTCCTACCTTTTAGCCTGTCTCTGAGTTAATGTCAGCACTTACAAATTACCATAACTGGTTTCTCCAGATCATTAAGAGCTCCGCATTCATTGACTGGGCAGGAATTCTCAACTCTGGCAGCGCATTAGAGACACTTAATTTAAAAACACCAACACCCAGCTATACCACCCCTTGGTATCATTCCAAAAGAATTAAAGTCAGAATACTATAGCGATACAGGCATATCCATGTTTATAGCAGCACGATTCACGATAGCCAAATTATAGAACCAACCTAGGTTTCTATCAACAGATGAATACATAAAGAAAACGTGGTATACACACACAATGAAACTTTATTCTACCATAAAGAAGAGCAAACTTATGTCATGTGTAGGACAATGAATGGAACTAGAGAACATTATACTAGGTGAGATTTAGCCAGTCTCAAAAGTCAAGGGTCATATGTTTTTTTCTCATATGTGGAAGGTAGAGAAATAATAGGAAACAAATGAGATTTTAGATGAATGAGGAGAGAGACCAGTAGAATAGTGGGAAGGGATTGAGGGAGGGAGGTGTGTGTGTGTGTGTGTGTGTGAGGGGGATTGAGGAAGAAAACAGTTCATATGTGAAGGTATCACTAGCATGTATGGGGAGGAGGAAGAGTTGGGTGGGATGCAGAGGGAAACACAAAAAGTGCTGTGTGCCTGTGTGTTTGTATCACTTTGAATTTCACTATGATGCATAATTATAGTGCACCAATAAAAATATTAAAAATAAATAAATAAGTAAATGTAAAACCACCAATACCCATCCTCTACACCAGAATATATATATGTACATATGTATATATGTATATATGTTTTCATATATATATATTTTATATATAATATTTTCATGGGTCTCCATCAATGGCATTTCGTAAAAGTTTCTAGGTGACCTGAAAGTGCACCCATGAATAGAACCATAAAATAAATAAATAAAGCCACTAAATCTTGTAGACTCACATAGAAGTGTCTTGAATATATAGCACCTGAGAAGTGCTAGAGAGGGGAAAAAAAAGGAAACCAACAATGAGATGGACTGCAATACATGTACTAATCACCAGGTTTTTTTTGTATTTTCTAATGTTTTGACATATGAGAATTTGCAGATCCTGGAGCACGGGCCATCCCAGGGCTAGCCAATTTCTAGAGATAGTAAAAGATTCACATGCAAACCATCCAATCCAAAGCTCATATCCCTCCCAGCCACCCCCAACCAACACCTCATTTATCTAGCGCTTACACTCCAGGTCTCTATGCATCTGCCCTAACAACCCAGGGCCAGACACTGGCCAATCAGGGCCAGCGCTTACGCCCCAGAGCCCGCCAACATCAGTCACGCTAGCCAATCCCGAGCCTGCGTATGTTGTCTTGCCTTTCCCAGGAAAGCCACGATAAAGTTGATAAAGTTCTTGCCCGCGTTTTCCCTCACTCCCTTTGCCTCCTGACCAACTCTGAGGCTTCTCGCTGTGGCCCTGCATGGCCTGTGGGAACCCCATTTCTAGGAATCTGTAATTATTTTAAAAAGAAAAAAAAGACTTCTTTCTGTATGACAGTCATTTCTGTGTCTGCATGTATTACCGTGTGTGATAAAAACAAACCTCAGGTACTATTTTAAATGCTAGGGAAGGCTTCTCAGAAAGGGGGACATTCTCACACTGATGCCTGAAGAATTTCAGGCAAATAGCTTTGAAAGAGGAGGAAGGAACAAGAAGAACCAGAAAGACGGATCCCCACAAGCCAGGAACCAGAAAGAACAGGAACTGAGCTGATGGGAAGAAGAAGGATGGAGAGAGAGCTGAACGTGGGCATGAAGGCACAAGCTAAGTCACTGCCCTAACGTGACCTTGTTCTCAGACCTGTGTGGGAAGCTACCTGGCATTCCTGACAAATGAGTTCACAGGAGCTTCAATTTCTCTTATTATAAAAACACTTCCTAGTTCCTTTTCCTATGCTAAGGTCAACACTAGATGTCACAAGAAAACAGAAATACAAATCATGTGATCTCTCTTTATAAAAAAATTTTTAAAATCTAATAGGACAGACAGATAAGCAATTAATTCTAATATAAGGGTGAGGTGTAACTCAATTCTTTGATCAGAACTCACATACTTCAAAAATTCATTTGGGAACACAGTAGTTTTAGTATTCAAAGGTTGCTTTTACATAGCTTTATTCATATTGTTCTCATCTAAAACTGCTTATTTTTGCCAACTTGACAGGTTAAAGTCTCCTAGTAAAAATGTCTCCCCTTCATTTTACACAGGTTTTCTCTTTTTTTCTCAATAAAATGTGTTTCAGCTATGAAGGTTCATATTATTTTGTTTTTATTGTAAGTTTTTCCCATTATCATGGTCTCCTTCTCTCCTCCTCCCAAGAGTTGTACCTCAGTATCAAAATCATAAGTCTTATTGTTCTTACCTTTATATTTGCCAGATATGTTTTGGATCCCCCATTTTTTTGTTATCATGTTATTTGTGTATTTGTATCACTTTGAATTTCACTGCAATGTATAATTACAATGCACCAATAAAAGTATTTTAAAAATAAAAATAAAAACACCAACATCCATGCTACACTCCAGAAAAAAATTATATAGATATATATTCAATTATATATATATAATGCTATATATAATTTTTGCATGGATCTTCAGCAACGGCATTTTGTAAAAGTTCCCCAGGTGACCCCAACATGAGCCACGAATGAAAACAAAACATATATATTATATATATATAATAAAATAAAACCACTAAATCTTATAGAAGCACATAGAAGTGTCCTGAATATGTAGCATGTGAGAAGTACTAGGGAGAAAAAATAACAATAATGAGATAGAACACACATAGTTTTAACACACAAATTATATAACAGAAAAAATTCAGAGTTGATTTTCATTTCTAGATTAGAAATTCTAGATGGAAATATAATTCTCTATCAGAAATTCCAGATAGAATTTTCCTTTCTAGTTCAGAAATTCTAGATGAAAATTCACATTTCTAGATTAGAAAGTCCTAAGTAGAACACCATTTCTAGATTATACATTCTAGATAGATCCCTCGTTTCTAGATTAGAATTTCTAGATAGAATTTGAAATTCTAGATTCAAAATTCCAGGTAGAAATTGCATTGCTATATTAGAAGTTCTAGATAGAACTTCCAATTCTAGATTACAAATTCTAGCTAGAAATAGGCCTGGCTTAGAAATCCAAGGCTTGTATTGCATTAACAGTTATAATCTAGATGTGGCTGGCTTGTCTATCAATGGAAACTTCTTATTTTAGCACAGAACTGCACACTCAGACTAAAACTGCAGACCATATTTCCATTTTGGTTTTACTTCTAAACAAGAGGAAGAAAAAGACAGTGTAAAATTAGAATAGGCTGGCGATAGTACTTGGAAGCAGCCCGTGCTCCTCTGAAACCCTCTGCCATCTCTCTGGGCTGTGCCTCCTCCCTCACCCTCTGACTCTCAGGACTACCAACATTGACCTTCCCCTACCTCCAGACCCGCCGACTCCCTTTCCCACAGTCGCCCATTGTTGACTGTGTGCTCCATCACTCTCTTCTGCATCACAGCCCCTATTCTGGTGTAATCTGGAAAGAATTGACACTCACTGATGGGTCCACTACTCCCACTAACCTTCCTCGATATTACAGTGTCGACTACCGGAGAACTTCAGGTGGCTTGGGACAGATTTTTCAGTCAAAATTCCTTCCTGCTAGAAAGAGAAGAAGCCTAGTCCCACCTTCTTGGGGATTCAAGGACTCTCCTGAAGGACCTCAGAACATCTTGTGCTGTATCCCAGGCCCCCATTCCTCTTGACAATGACCCATAGATGCTCCTTTGTAAGCATCTGGCCTATTCTTCTGTTCTTAAAAAAAAGGTTGAAAGACAGGGAAGGTACTGCTACCCACAGCCCCTCCCAGGGATGCAGCTCACGGTCATATTTGTCATTGGTGTCTGAGACCCAGTTGCTGGTCCCAGGCACGTCACTGTGGCCTGCAGGCTCTGGGAGTACCCCGACTTGAGTTCAATGCCACTTTTTGCCACTGGTGAGCTCTGGACTTACCCAGATTTGGGATCAAATCCACATTTTGCAATTGGTGAGCTCTAGGACCTTGGGCAATTACTTAAGAGCTCTAATCCTCAGTTTCTTCATCTGTAAAATTAGAGCAAAGCGTGTGCACGATTGTTTTGTCCTGAGGTAAATGAGTGAATCTAGAAGCCAAGCTTCCTGCCTGACTCCACGTTGGCCCAGTCATTTCAACTCAGTAGTCCTCCCTTTTGTTTTCTACAGTGACCAATTAGCTGTGCAATCCAAACAAACTCCACACTGAGGATGTCTAAATGAAGATGGATTTAAATTTTTAAAATAAACTAATTTTTAAATTTATTGCTGGGCGTGGTGGCGCATGCTTGTAATCCCAGTACTTTGGGAGGCGGAGACCGGAGGATCCAGGTTCGCAGCCATCCTCAGCTCTCTCTCTCTCTCTCTCTCTCTCTCTCTCTCCCGTCTCTCTCTCTATATCTATCTATCTATCTATCTATATATATATATATATATATATATACTTAGTGAGGCCCTCCACAACTTCATGAGACCCGGTTGCAAAATAAAGTATAAAAAAATAGGGCCAGGGGTGTAGCACGGAGGTAGAACGCCCCTGGGTTCAATCCCCAGTACTGCAAAAAAAAAAAAAAAGTTTAAATTTATTCATTCCTCCTTATCCTTTTCCAGTCTATCTTATCTGGACTATTTCTCTTACTACACCAACCAGGAAAGTCTTGATTATCTCTTCTTATCCTTATATTTTCTACTTTTCCTTTCCATAAGCTCCATCTCCAGTCCATATACATGTTAAGTTTCCTCATCCCTGAAACAAATTCCTGTCTCTTACTAGCCTCTGTTTTCTTTCATATCCAATTTACACTGTTTTCATTTGATGTCCATACTTCCTAACTTCCCATTCATTCTTTTGTCAGTATACTTTTATTGGTGCACTGTAATTGTACACCAAAGTGTTGCAAACATACATGCACACAGTGCTTGCCCACCCTGCTCCCCCCTCCCCATACATGTTAGTGATTTGGTAGTGATACCTTCATATATGGACATAGCATTATTTGAACTGTTTTCCTTCATCAAGTCTTCTTTTTCCCTCCCCCACTTCCCTCCCCCCAACTCTTAATTTAATAAAAACTATTTCAAAACTCTAAGCATTAGATCATACTGCAGAGAACCATAGATGGAAAGAATCAACTAAGAGACTGCAAAATATGGTTGAATGGTAGAGATTACTTCTACTCTAAATGTCATTGATCGAAGATTTGTTCTTAAAATCAGACTTTCAAAAGAAAGAAATCTTCCAGTGAGCTTTAAGCAGTTTAAGAAGAGAGCGGGACCAGGATGTGGCTCAGGAGTAGAGTGTTTGCATGTGCAAGGCCCTGAGTTCCATCCTCAGCACAGGAAGGAAGGAAGGAAGGAAGGAAGGAAAGAAGGAAACAAAAAGAAAAGCAAATGAGAAATCCAGTATATATGAATTTTCAGGAGATTCCTTTAGAATAAGGCAGTGAACATTTACAAGAAAAAGAAATTTCTAGGAATATAGAGTAGAATAAATGCATGAAAACCGGGCGTGGTGGCACATGCTTGTAATCCCAGTACTTGGGAGGCTGAGACAGGAGGATCGCAGGTCCGTTGCCAGCCTCGGCTACTTAGTGAGGCCCTCCACAACTTAGTGAGATCCTATTTCAAAATAAAGAATAAAAAATAGGGCTGGGGGTATAGCCCAGAGGTAAAATGCCCCTGGGTTCAAGCCCTAGTACCGAAAAAAAAAAAGAATAAATGCATGAAAAATTCCTGAAGCTGGAAGACAGGTAGGCCTGGCCTAAGGGAGTAGTCCCACAAAGTTGCCAATAAGAGAAGAGTGAATCCCCAAGGGCATGTCCATTTCTGAAATGCAATTACAAACACCAGCACGACAGATTCCCCCCACACACACACAAATTGGTAGGAGAGTAGATATATGTCTCACTCTGTCCCTCTATCAAAGCAGTTCCTCTGAATCTAAACTCTTCATCACACCAAACTTCCATGGTGAATGGCTTTGTCTAATCTCATGTTTAAATCCATAAGCAAACAGATTTCCTGGAGGAAGCTACCTTAGTCACTCTCTTGTCATTGGCCACTTGCCTGGGGTAGAAGGACTGGTGGCAAAGAGAATCAGTTATTTTGTTTTTCTATTGGTGCATTGTAATCCTCCATCTTGAAGGTCAGGGTGATTGAGGCATACATGCACATGTGACTCCTTGAGGAAACAGTTATTTTTTAATGCCTGCACAGTTTGGGGCTGATCTTGGGACAATCCCCATTTTTAAAGTTGTGTCCCTCACTGAGAAATCAATGTCCTACCTGATTGGCTCAAAGCAAGAGCCTTAGGTAACAATGAAATGACAGCTGTCACTCAAACACTCCGCAAGTTATAATAAATAAAGACGTTAAGCAACATATCAAAAGACTCTCTGTCTTCTATGACTATTAAAATAGGAGAAAGTAACTACCTCCATGTTGACAATATTGCATGTATGATAAGCCTCGGCGTATCATCACACTGCCTCCAGCCTCAACCCCCCACACCAACTTTAGTTTTCTTCTGTTTTCTAATGCTAGAGGGGTGTCGAAGCTTTGTAATTGGTGCCGCCGTTCTTTTCTTCCTCCCCAACGTTTTCTTGCCAAGTGCATCATTATGAGATTCTGCAGTAACAAGCATTCTTCTGTTCAAATTTATATCAATTAGTTGAGGACAGTAATTCAATTGGATGATCCGCTGGATTTTGAAAGACCTGAGACCATGTCAGAGTGACGACCTTCTCCCTTCGCTCTCAGCCAAAAGCAATTTTTTAACAAGGAGCCCTGGAAAGAAATGCTGGTTTAATAATTAGTTATTGATCATGACCAAGGCCATGGTGAACGCCACTGGATTATCAGAGACCAGCCAAATCAAAGCATGGATGTTTCTCTTGTCAAGATTATGGGGGTGGGGGGTGGCGGGACAGGAGGCAAAGATTGACAGAATATTAAGAATATTAAGATATTAAAAATAGCCTAATTAGATATACTTTCATCTTCGAACAGGATCCTTTTCATTTTTAGAAGTAGAAGTACAACTTTAACCTGGATAGATTCAAAGCCAAATTATCTGAAACAACTTTATTAATATAAAGCAAGAGCACAAGATGCCCCCACTTAAAAACACTATAAAAGACCAGATATGAGTTAAGCAGACCTGAAAAACACTGAAATTGCTTTGAAACAACACCATGCAAAGTTATTTTGAGAAATTAACCCTGCTTTGGCCAGCATTTTTGCTTCACCAAGATACCATTAACCCCAATGCCCTGCAATGCCCATTAGAAACAATTTGGATACATGCAGAAGGAGACCATAACAATTATAGACAGTAGCTTTAAAAGTATAATTGACTTTCCTGAGCGCTAATTTAGGCATCACTTTAGGGCTGCATAAAAATCTCCACATATGAGCCACTTAATGGAAGGAGAAACTTCAAAGAATAATTTTATTGTACTTTGAAGGGGAAAAAAGTGTTGCATTAGTTGGGCAATTTCTTCCTGCAATAGGAAAAAAAATACAGAAAAAAACACAGCAAAGTGACAACCAAGTCACAACTTGTAGCTAGTTTGAAGGTGGATGTGCCCCAGCCCTACTGCTGAGAAGCAGAGATGGGAGTCCTGCTAGACTCCATGTGTCATGAGGAGTTTTTCAGATGAAATCAGGAATTTTTCAGATGAGTAAGGTGGTGATAGCATAGAAGTACGACTAAAAATAACATCATGTTTGAAATAAATATGTGGATACAGAGAACTCCATTCTAGCCCTATGGTTTTATCTTTTCAGAGGCCACTTTTTCTCTAAAAAGAAAAAAAAAACATACGAATTTTGCATCCGATTTCAAGCAGTTCTGAGATTCCTGACAGTAGAATCACACTCAAATATTGGCACCATGTAGGTTCAGTATAAGAAAGGGACATACTATGTTCAACTGGCTGTCACAAAACTCAGTTCTTTCCCTACTACAAAACATGAGCCAATCAAATCTGGATAATTATTTGATTGGGATAGCAGAGAAAAGACCAAATTCTCATGATTCAGGATCATATGGCTCCCTGCTGACTTCAGATTATCTGACTTAGAAACTGTATCTCCTGAAGTATGACAAGATCCTGGAATCCTTTTTTAGAGATGAACGACCTATCATGCTCAACTTGATCACTTCATATCTTTATTTCCAACTGGCCTTAGAGTTTAAAAACAATAGGGGGGGTCATTGAGAAGTTAAAGTATATTGCTGCTCATATTAAGTATATGCTTCTTAAGAAAATCAGCTCAGGGACTTTTATGCATGTGTAAACAATAAAAACAAAAATCAAACAAAACAACAAAAAATGGTCACATGTAAAGAGTTCTGGGCTTCTAATAAAGTGAGTGTTCTAATCTTGGTTTGACCTTTAATAAACTGGCTAACCTGGACACGTCACATCAATCCTCTGGTCCTTTGTTCTCATTTATAAGATGAGGACAGTGTGTAAACCCTCACTATTTATAAAGTACTCTGTGCTGCTGCAGCATCAACATCACCTGGGAGCTTAGCAGAAATGCAGAATCTTGGACCCCTCCCCAGACCTACTGGATCAGAATCTGCATTTTAACAAGATCTCCAGGAGAGAAGCATGGATTTAGAAGATGAAATTGAAAGATCCCTTTCAATTCTGTGGTGGAAGAGATAAACCCCTCAATTTTAAAAGGGCAGCCCAACACTTCTGTGTTGTGTGTGTGTGTGTGTGTGTGTGTGTGTGTGTGTGTGTGTGTGTATTTGTGTGTTTATTCACTTTTGCACATTTCACCACTCTACCACACACATACCTGTAGGGCACACTTGTCTTGTTCTCTGTCGCTCCATACTTAGCTAAACAAACGTGCTGTCAAATGGCCCGAGATGGAGCAAAATAGGGCGAGGACCCCAGTTCTGCTGTCTTGTCGTCTCACTTAGATGTTTGCCACTGGGGGCACAGTACAAAGAATGAAAACCTCTTTACCACTAGAGCTCAGCTCAGCTCACATCCAAATTAGGGAAGTACAAGAAATAAATAATCTCTCCTTCTCTCTCTCTCTCTCTTTCTCTCTCTCTCTCTTTTTCCCAGCATCACCTGATCCGTCAAGTCTGTCTTTAGTATCCCTATGCCAGTCTGACAGCTCTGCCGCCCCCCCCTCACTGTGCGGATCGGTGGGGACAGACACCACACCCCTGAGAAGATTCTCTTACAGTAACTGCTGAGGTGAAGCAGAGAATGAACAATAGAAGCCTGTCAGCCTTGCAGTCAGCCCTGGATGTATGAGCGCCGCGCTGACAGCAAGGGCCTCAGAGGGTAAACTGCTTTGCTGGAACTAATTAAACAGATGAAATTATTACATGAATATGCAGATGTTGTTTACATTTTACCATATGGTATTATTTCAGGTAATAACTCGCAGGAGAATCCCTTCCTCTCATCAAGAGGAAATGGGTTGAGACGAAGGCCCCACGTGTCACCTTTCCGTTGCTAGGCAGACACTGGGAGCCGAGGTTTCTTCTCTGAGTCCTGGGGAGTGTTCAGCCCGGATCCCTGTGGCACAAGCGAGATGCAGCCGGGGCTCCTTTCTGGAAGCAATGGGGTTGGGGCTGTCGTAGCCAAACTGAAATGACTCCAGCTGCTGTAAAATCCAGCCCAAGGTTGAAGTGCGTCCAAGGCTGGATAGGCTGACAGTCTGCAGGCAATCATGGCGCGCCTGTGTTGCCAGTTCACAACTAGACCATCTAAGCGAGCGCTGCCTCATCCAAAGGTGCCGCCTCCAGAGACAACGCATTGAAGAGAAGGAAGCTGAACACTCAACGAGGAAATGCGCGGGAAGGACCTTTCAGCACACTCAAACAGAACTCATAGCGCTCCCCACTCTCCCGGTCCTTCCTTCCCGCTTTTTCCAGGCCTGGGCACATCGCGTCAAGCCACTCGCCACTCTGCCCCCACGTGCTCTTACCCCTGTGCATCCGCATCCCGCTAACCAGAGTGCTTTGTAGGTTTTGCTTCCAAGCTGGTCCTGAGCTGTCTCCCCGCTGCCCCGGGCCCAGTGCGCCCTGCCCAGAACTTGGACATTTTAGCTCAGCTATCTCAGCCGCTTTCCTATGGGTCTCGCCCTCTACCACCTTCAAGCCACCCATTGCTCCTCTCTTAGAGTCGTGTCTAAAATTCAGATCAGACCCGGCCTCTGCCCTGTCAATAGCAGCCAAATGCTTCTCACTGCTGTCCGCAGCAAGCCACATGGGCCGACCTGGTTTACCAGGCTGCTCAAGGTGTGAACCTACTCTGTGTTCTCCCTCTAAACTTGCTCCAGCTTTTGCATCTAGGATTTCCTCTGTGCCAGTCCCCTTACCTAAGACATTTCCCCACTTTCTCCTTCTTCTACTTACTCCTTACTCCTTACTCTTCTACTTACTCCTCCTCTTCCTTCTTCTCCTCTTCCTCCTTCTCCTACTTACCCTCCCCCTAGTTAATAGTTAATCATTCTTTTGTGTTTGCATTGGGATTTGTTGTAATGATTGTTATTATTTTGAAGAAAATGTTAACCATCTCATCTGGTCCCACTAAAACCTACATTTTTTTTTACTCTTTTGAGATAACCAAGACCAAAGAGACTTTTCTGAATTTATCTACCCATCTTCGTGTTCATATAAAGTCTTTCTTTTTTCCAAACTGGAATCCTATCAATGATGCTACTCTGCAACTCACTCCTGTCACTTTACAATGTCACGGGCACTATCTAGATCCAAAGGCAGAAACATATCATTCTCTCCAGTTCTGCAAAATTTACCATACTGTACATTCATTTTCATTTTACTAAACTAGCTTGCTATTACCAAATATTCAGGGTTTTTTTTTCTTTTTCTTTTCTTTGTTTTTTCTTTTTTTTATTTCCTTTCTTTACAAGTGAAAAGCATTCAGCTACAAATTTTCTTACGTGTAAATTTTTGCATACTGATGACTTTATTCTAGAGGAATAGACTTTCCCATATGGGACTACTGGGCCTAAAGGCATATGCACTTTTTAAAAGTTTTATTATACTTTTGATTGTCAAAAACTAAGTGTATGTGTTTATAGGATACAATGTGATATTTCGATACATGTATACATTGTATATGGATCAAATCAGGACAATCAGCATATCGATCACTCCAAAATTGATCATTTCTTTGCATTTAGAACATTTGAAATATTCTCTTCTTGCTATTGTATAGTTTACAATATATTTTTATTAACTGTACTCACCCTTACTGTGCAATAGAACGCCATAATCTATGTTTTCAGCAGGTCCCATAAACAGATGGCTCTTCAATTGAGAGTGATGTAATATTTAAAAAATTAATAATCCTTGTGTTATTTATAACAGTGCTTTTCGAACTTTCACGTGCACACAAATCGCTTGGGAATCTTTTTAAATGATGGATTTTAACTCAGTAGCATGATAGATATTCCTCCCAACTGTAACTTCCTACCTGTTCAGTAACGGGCACATGGGCTTTTAAATTTAACGGGTAGTTTTAGATTGTCTTCCAAGAAGGTTGTAGAAATGTGGACTCCCATCAGCAACATAGGAGACTGCCCTTTTGCCCACCTCCTTGATAATGTTATACTTTAAACCTGATTGTTATTTTTGTTCTGCCAAAAAGAACAATAAAAAAAACCTGTGCTTTATTTTTACATATTATGTGAAGGAACACATTTATGTTCCTTCATTCTAAAACAAACAGCATTTTTTACCAAGGCTGTTATCCATAGGATTTCTCTATTGTGCTCTATGCTAATACCCACTTCCCATTTTTCTCTGGGGTTGCCTCTCCTCCAGACTGGTAGGACTTTGGAGGCTAACTTCTTCTTATATGAGTGGTTAATTGATTGGCCCACCTGTATCAGTTTTTCTTTATAGCTTCTGGGTTTCCTGAGACTCTTGACAAGTCCCCATTCCTATGGCATAGTTATTCAAATATTCATCCAATATTTCACGATTGTTTTTATACTTTTCTCTTTTGGAAAAATATTTGTTCTTCCACATGAAGTTCAAAATTCTTCTGTCATATTACTTACCCATCTTTTACTACCACCACCCCCAAAAAAGAACAGACTGGAGTTCAAATTAGAATTACATTAAATTTATTAACTTGACAAAGTTCAACATTCCAGAATATTGGATAATAAATATATTCTATTTTTTCTAATTTGTGTCTTGTGTTGACCTTCAGGAAGCTTTTGAAATTTTTATCACTTAAATCCTATGATTTCTTGTTAAGTTGTTTCGTGGAATTTTATTTTCTATTGTGGTGAATGTATTTTTTTAATCTTTCCCCTTTCAACTCATTATTCCTATAATTGAGAAGCTGGAAATATCCACAATTGTCTTATTAATTCTAATTATCCATATTATCTTATTAATACTAATAGATTTTAGTGGTTTCTCTTAGGTGTACTAAATATTCTATTATATCCTCCACCAATAAAAATAATTTTACTCTTCTTTTACAATAATTAATTTAATAATTATTTCATTTTTTTTATTTTGTGGTACTGGGGATTGAACCCAGTATGACAAAATACTCTTCTACCTCTGACCTACACCTTTAGACCTATTTTATTTTTTATTTTGAAACAGGGTCTTGCTAAGTTGCTGAGTATCTCACCAAGTTGCTGAGTCTGGCCTTGAACCTTCGATCCTCCTGTCTCAACCTCCCCAAAACTGGAATTATAGGTATGTGCCACCACACCTGAATAATAATTTTATTTTATTGCTTTATTGTATTAGGTAAAACCTTCAAAAATGTTAAAGAATAGCAATGATATTGGGGATCTATGGAATGTATCTGAATATTATAAAATGATATCAATATTTCACTACATTATCAGGCATGATGGCACACACCTGCAATCCCAGGACTTGGGAGGTTGAGACAGGAGGATCAAAGATTCAAGGCCAGCATGTTAACTTAGCAAAGACCCTTTTTCAAAATAAAGGACTGGTGGTGTAGTTCAGTTGTAGAATGCCCCTGGGTTCAAGCCCTAATTACACACACACACACACACACACACACACACACACACACAAATTCACCCTATACCCTATACTATGATGTTTATTTTTGGTTTGGAGATATACATTTTCATCCTGTTTAATTTGATTTTGTGATAAGGATTTTAGTAGTAATAGCTACTAAATTTTAGAAATTGCCTTTTTGGCATCTGCTGATTAAGTGAATTATATTTGTTGATATAATTAATTATGTTGGTAAAAATCCAAATGTTGAATCTTTTTTGAATTTCTATTAGTCATGGTAAGTTATTCTTATAATACACTGCCAAATTCAATTTGCTAATACATCTTTTAATTCATATTTTCAGCAGAATCGCACCATTCTAGCAGGTTTTGAAATGAAGACTTTTGCTACCTTCATAACTTGAATTGAAAGACTGCAGTATGGATTGCTCCAAAGCCTTGCTCCTTAAAGTGTGGCTTTCAGGTCAGCAGTGTTGACATCAACTGAGCCAGGATGCCATGCCTCCCAGCCTGACTGAGTTAAAACCACAGGTTAACAAAGTCCAGAGACGTGTATGATCATTCAGGTTTGAACAGCACTGGTGAAACACACTCACAGAGAAACCATTGGGCACCTACTGAAAACTGACCAATCGTGATTATTTTCCCCAACTTTTCTTATGTGTCTGTTGCAAACATGTTGTTGCCACTTCTTGAATCACATTTGAAGGTTGTGTTTTGCTGGGGAATCTCAGGTTTACACTAGTGTCCATAGATAGAGAAAGCTCCCAACACGCGTGGCCCTGCCTCAGGGCCCTGTCCCTGTTCCTTCAGTACTCTCTTTTTCGCTGACATCACACAGATCATATTTTGTTATGAGGTCTTTTTTAACTGCGTTTCTCCTTTGATGGACTATCAAAATCAAGAGACAAAAGACTATGTCATCCTCTTTCTGTATGTTTAGCACCAAGCAAAATTCCTGACGCATAGTAGGTGGTCAAAAAATATGTTCATTGAGAACTGGATAGATAGATGGATGGATGGATGGACAGGCAGAATGGTCTTTCTTTTTCATTTTAAAAATATTTTTATAGTACAGGCATAACACAAACTATATTTACAGTCCCTCTTATTTGAAAATGAATTTGAAATAGAAATCTATTACTATGTTTTATGAATGAATTAAAAACAAATGAATGAAAATTTTTCCTTAGTATTTTCTTTCCAAAGCACTCTAGCTGATTGTTTAAATTTATCCTAATTTTTTAAATATACCTTTAGAGCCAGGTGTGGTGGCGCACGCTTGTAATCCCAGTACTTTGAGAGGCGGAGATTGGAGGATCCGGGTTCGCGGCCAGCCTCAGCTCTCTCTCTCTCTCTCTCCCTGTGTGTGTGTGTCTCTCTCTCTCTCTCTTTCTCTCTCTCTCTCTCTCTCTCTACTTAGTGAGGCCCTCCTCAACTTCTTGAGACCCGGTTTCAAAATAAAGGATAAAAACTAGGGCCGGGGGTGTAGCTCGGAGGAAGACCACCCCTGGGTTCAATCCCCGGTACCGCAAAAAAAAAAAAAAAAAATATATATATATATATATATATATATATATATATACCTTTATTGTGCATTGTAATTATACATTTTAATGAGGTGGAGAGTGATAGGAACACACATGCACACAACACTTGGTGTATTTCCCTCTTGATCCTACCTCACTTCCTCCCCTTCCCCAGACATGATATTGAGATTGGCATTGATAATTCTGTATATGTACATAGCCTTTTTGAACTGTTGCCTTCATCAAGTCCCCTTCCCTTCTTTCCCCTAAACCCCCTCCATCACTCCACTGTAGTCCCTCCTTTATCTGAAGTCCCTTTTGTTACCCAATTTCTCTCTAGCTCCTGGCTCCTCTCGCTTTGCATAATATTCTTTAGTTCCATCCATTTTCCTGCAGATGACATAATTTTGTTCTTCTTTATAGCTGAGCAAAATTCCATAAAGAGGTGACCATTATGCAATTTTCATTACATCCCTTGCACATTCAGCAGTGCCTGGCATCCTACATCTTTCTTGACACATGGAAGGCACATGAATTGCCTTGAAAAAGGTACAATGGTTTGCAAACTGTAAAATGGTAACATGATGGTGCTGGGGATATGATGATAATTTCAAAAGACAGTGCCCAGATAAGCCTGCTCTCTCACACTCTAGTAACGTATGTTTGTTTTTGCACTAACTTGCTTGGTCTAATATTTTGGAACTCCTCTTGTGTTCTTGACTTTCAAACCTACTTCTGAAAATCCTGCGGTGCAGATCATCACATGAAAAGGTAGGACTGATTTTTAAAATCAGACATAAACAATTTAGTGCCAGAGCTAGAAAATAAAATAGATATTTGAACTTAACAAAGCAATTTCAAGTAAATAAAAATCAAATGTAAATATCAAAGAAGAAAACCAATTTTCTCATAGCAAACACACATAAAAACTGAAGTCACTGTCAAAAGAATAATTCCTGAAATGTGTCGAAGCTGGAGGCAGACAGCGCATAACTCTGGAAAGGTAGACATTAAAGGTCACCTGAGGTGCCAGGCGTGGTGGCGCACGCTTGTAATCCCAGTACTTGGGAGGCAGAGACCGGAGGATCCGGGTTCGCGGCCAGCCTCAGCTACTTAGTGAGGCCTCCGCAACTTTGTGAGACCCGGTTTCAAAATAAAGTATAAAAAATAGGGCCAGGGGTGTAGCTCTGAGGTAGAATGCCCCTGGGTTCAATCCTTGGTACCGAAAAAATAAATAAATAAATAAATAAAAAATAAAAAAAATAAAGGTCACCTGAGGCACTGGAGAAGTTCTAGTTTCTGTATTTGAACATTGTCTCATTTGTTCTTTCTTAGTATTTCTCAGTGCATGGACAGATTATTCTGTGTGTGTTTGTGTGTGTGTGTGTGTGTGTGTGTGTGTGTTTACTGGGGATTGAACCCAGTATTGCTTTACTAAGCTACACTCCTAGCCCTATTTCATTTTTAATTTTTTATACTTTTGTTGGTGCATTACAGTCTCACATCATAATGTAGTTCATAGTGATAGTTACATACATGCACACAGTACTGGGTGAGTTTTCCCTGGACTCCCTCCTTTATTTTTTTATTTTGAAACCAGGTCTCACTAATTTGCCCAGGCTATCCTCGAACCTGTGCTTCTCCTGTCTCAGCCTCCCATGTACTGGGATTATAGGTGCGCACTGCCACACCTGGCTTCAGAATTGTTCTTTATAATTCATAGCGTTACTCCTAGGAGGGATGAATTGGGATCTCAGAATAAACCATAAGAAGCCATTAGGTAAATACATAATAGAATTAAGACTCTAAAAGGACTGGCCTCATAGTACACATAGGAGTCATTATACCAAGTCCTATGGGGTTCATGAAACAGGAGAGGCATCTGCCACGTCCCCTCTGTCGGCTTCACACCTTCCTGTGGGCTCTGAACCACACACAAGTGATGCGTGTCTCTCTTGAGCCTGCAGAAGATTCATCAGAGGGGGCTGCTAAGAATGCACATTCCTGGGCCTCACACTAGAGAGCTTGAGTATATATATATATATATATATATATATATACTGCATGATGATATTTATATGTATATATATATATATATACACACACACACAGAGCTAATAAATGATTGCATCAAGCATAATATATATACATATATATGTATATGTATATATATATATATATATATATATATATATGGCATCTGCATTTTAAAAACATCCCAGATATAGTGAACCAAGGACCAAATGTCCGTGTCCTGGGGGATGGAAGAGGTTATATTTCAGAAGCTACTCAGAGGGTCCCTTCCCAACTAAAGACTCTCCTTCAACAGTAATAACCGAGGCTCAGCAGTTTATCTAAGAGTTCCAAAACACCATGGGTGCAACACACAAGGGTTTTACTTAAATGGAGCGAGTTGTCTTCTCTTAACTGAGAGGCAAAGGCAGGATGGACTTCCAGAACAATTGGATTCCACGCCTTTGGTTCCCTCTTCGGCGGAATCCAACCACTTCGAGAGAAGACTGCGAAGAGAAAATCTGTCCTGCGATGCCCAATTATCCATAGTATGTCTGCTCAGTGGTGGAGCAGAGAAGTTCACTTGCTGTGGCTTATCTCTCTTCACACACCGAAATTCATTTTCCGAAGAACCGAAAAAGACCCACCAGGTCTTAAAGTAAAAATGGTGATGCAGTATTTAAGTAGGATTTGAGTTTAATCCCAGGTCTTCATAGATAAATGATGCCAACACATACAGTCCTCTGTTTGCTACCTGAGATAAACAGCTGCAGACTCACCTGCCGGGGCTGAGCTGGTAGCGTGCGTCCAGGGGAACCCAGGGTCTGCGTCGTGGGGACTGTTGGCACTGACAGGCAAATGTGGTGCTCCCTGCAATACCTCAAGGTAAATTGTTTGTTTACAACTTCAGAAACCATTTGGCACATGCACTGCAAGCGATCATTTCTCAGTGGCATATCTGAGACTCTATGGACTTAAAGGCCCAGAAGTCTGGCTAAAACAAAAGATTTGGATTATTTATGGGAAAAAAAAGTGTTTGAGGCACCTGAGATTAGCAACTTCCTATGTCTGGAAGATGTTGTTTTTACTACCTTCTTTTGAATATTTATATACTGTATGCTTGACGCAATCATTTATTAGATAACAGGCATTTTCTTTTCCTTATCTGCAGAGACTGATAAAAAATGCCATTTTAAGTCATTGAAATTGGAGAAGAGGAAAAATGAGCCTTGTTAAAGCTTTCTGATTTTTAAAAAGTCATCATGCAGGGAGCCTCAACCTAACGCATCGTGGAATAACCTGGAATATGTTTTTAAAAATGTGAATGGATTTAGTTCTACCCAAGACCATGAAATCAGAATCACTAAGAAGGGCCAGGTCATTTAAACCTTTCCAGATGGTTCTAGGAGAACCATGGAGATGAGGCACCAGCCAACATGTGTCCAGACTCATGCTGAAGGGTTTTGTCTTGGAGATAAGACCAGCTTGGAATTGATGCCCTTCTGGTGGGCATCCCCATAGCTAAACACCTGAACAGACTTCATATCAAATCCCAGACCATAGGAATGTAAGGGTCAGAGTGAAGTTCCATTAGCAAAAGAGTGAACAGTGAGACAGTAGGTCAGAGGTAATTCAGATTTGCAGGAAACAACGACACTTTGATTCTCATTTTTTTTCAAATATCTTCTTAATTGTCACATAATAAGGGTACATATTTGTGGCTTGCAGTTCGGCATTTCAACACAAGAGTGCAATGTGTGACGGCCAGATCAAAGTGATTGGCATGTGTATCGCCTTAGGCATGTGCCATTTCTTTATACAGGTAGCATTCAAAATCCTCTCTAGTGCTGGTGTGGTGGCGTAGGCCTGTAATCCTAGCACAGGGAGAGGTGGAGACAGGATGATTGCAGGTTCAAGACCAGCCTCTGCAACTTTGCAAGACTCTCAGCAACCTAGTGAGACCCTGTTTCAGAACAAAAAATATAAAAAAGGTTCGGGGTGTAGATCAGAGATAAAATGCCTCTGGTTCAATCCCCAGTATCACAAAATAACAACAACAAAACATCCTATCTATTTTTAAATATTCAATTAATAGTTATTCCTCTGTGCTGTAGAACATGAGAAGTTATTCTTCCTAACCAAGTGCACCCCTGCAGCCACTAATCATTGTCTCTCCATCCCTCGCTCCCCCACATCCTTCCCATGTATTCATAACTTCACTGCTTTGAAATCAACTTTAGCTTCCACAGATAAGTGGAGACATGCAGTATTTGTCTTTCTTTTTTTTTTTTTTTTTGCGGTACTGGGGATTGAACCCAGGGGCGTTCTACCTCCGCGCTACACCCCCGGCCCTATTATTTTATACTTTATTTTGAAACCAGGTCTCATGAAGTTGCGGAGGGCCTCACTAAGTAGATAGATAGAGAGAGAGAGAGAGAGAGAGCGCTGAGGCTGGCCGCGAACCCGGATCCTCCAGTCTCTGCCTCCCAAAGTACTGGGATTACAAGCGTGCGCCACCACGCCCGGCCAGTATTTGTCTTTCTATGCCAGGCTTATGTTGCCTCACATAATGTCCTCCAGTTCTATCCATATTGTTGCAAATGACAGAATGCATTGCTTTTTGGCTGAATAGCATTCCATTTTGGATACATACCACTGTTCAATCTTGGGACCATTTTGAAATATAAAAATCCACAGATGTAGTGTGAATCTTTGGATAAGGAAAAGAACCCAAGGACAGTCTCAGTTAAGTTCAAGGAATGCGATATCCTCCATCTCTCCCACAGTGATGCCCCCTTCCCCGCCCGCCAACCAGTACTGTGGAAAGAATGTGTGATAGTTGCTCTGGTGTTGACACTCCACCCACCTAAGATCATGTGACTTTGGTTGTGTAACAGCAGATTGAACCGGAAGTCCTGCCCTAAAGGTGGGTGGCAGGGTTCTGATAGGTGCAGGACTTAGATAAAAGAAGGAGAAAGTCGCATAGAGGGAGCCGCGACTCTTCCTGAAGAAAACGCATCTGCTCTCATCTGAGATCGTCGGCCTCCAGCCTTCGAACTGAAACTTCACCATCGTTTCTCCGAAGAGCTTCCTTATCTTCACATCTTGGACTGGACTGAATTGGTGGTTGCTTCAATCCTAAGGCTCCGGCTCTTAGACCGCCCGACCAGCTACTGATTCCTCTGATTCTTCACGTGCAGTCGAAACTCAGGACTACTATGCCAAGCTTATGTTATGTTATTGTGAGCTGATCTAATAAACCCCTTTTTTACATATTCATTCTGTGAATTCTGTTAATCTAGTGAACCCTGACCAATACAGAATGGAAGAAGCAGTTGCACAGGTTGTTACATGGGATGCTGCAGGGGAGACAGGGACTGGGGATTGAATCCTGGGGCATTATACCCCTGAGCCACACTCCCAGCCCTTTTTATTTTTTGTCTTGAAACAGAGTCTCACTGGGTTGCTGAGAGTCTCCCTGCATTGCTGAGTCCATCCTTGAACCTGCCATCCTCCTGTCCCAGCCTCCCAAGTATTGAGGTTACAGGTGCACCACCATACCCCGCTGGGATGGTCATTTTGAAAGTGCTCCTGTATTATGTTTTCTGTATTAGAGTTCAAAGCCAGCTGTCTGTAGTAATTGCTAACCATCAGACTGGAAGAGCAGTCATACCAAGGGAGAGAGGACCTTGATAGGAATTGGAACAAAAGCAGCCAGGCATATTTGCACCACTCTGCACCTGGACAAGATGTTCAATAAACGCTAATAGACACACCCTTTCTTCCCACTTACGTATGGATAAGGTTTAGAGGGGTAAAAACTTTAAAAACACGAAAACTCCTGTCCAATAAGCTGCCTCAGTATATTCATGGGCATCCTGGAGAATTCAGTCTGCAAAAGACAAACCACACCTTCCCCTCCAAGTCAGACTTTACATTGATTCCCAATGGGACCCCAGTTGTAAGGAGGGCTGCTTCCTTTCATTTCCTTTCTCAAGGTCAAATTACAATGCATTTTATTTGGAATTTATCAAAATCTTTCATTTGGTTTAGTGTCATACGAACAGAGGACTTTATAAACAATTGGAAAACATCTCCGGCGATTTGCACACTAAAAGCACACAAATAATTGAACCTTTTGTGCCTCTCCAAGATGTAAGCTCACTCTGGCAGGTAGGTCCCAGTTCCAGGTCTGTCTGTGTTGGCAACTCGGGCCAGTGGGTGCTCTGGTCAGAGCCGACCACCCTGGAGAGAGGCAGCTTCCTGTTCCATTGAGGGTGAGCATCCTCCACCAGGGGTTGCACTGGTTTCCATCAGAGTTGATCCAAGTTGATCGAGTACAGATCCCTCACATGGATCCTCCCCATGCAGGGTTCAGCTCCTCATCTCTGAGACCACCTCTCCCGTGCCCTTTTATTTCTTTCAGGGCACTCCCCTCCAGCTGCCCCTTTTTTGTCTATTTCCTTGATTACTCATTGAGACTGTGTCTCCCCTCCAAAGACTGACAAGCATCATTAGAAGAGGGACCTCATGGGTGCTGTCCACTGCCTCATCCCCAGTCTCTAGTGCAATGCCAGGTGCAATAGCTACTCAGCAAATACTCATTGAAGGAAGGAAGTAAACAGAAGCGGAGGTGAGCAAGCCAAGGTGGGTGCCGGTGGAAATGAGGCCACCTTGCTAGACCATGCAGAGGGTGGTGAGTTCCCCAGCCCCTCTGAGGGTGCAGAGGCAGGATGGAGAATGCAGGTCTTGCACAAACCTGCCCAGAACCCAGAGGAAAGGGAGAAACAGAAGAGAAGAGTCACCCAGACCCACATCAGCCATTCCACTCACTCCACTCAGCTCGTACAGCGAGGATAATGAGAGTAAACGGCCTAGGGCACCTCCAGGTCTGAGACACAGAGGGCACCTCGTGGACAGCCATGTTACTTAGGCGGTGTCAGTCACAGTGAGCATCTCCATCATTGTCATCACCGTCCTCGTCATGAACGCCATCATCATCACACTTCATGTTCTGCAAGCGCTAACTCCAGATCAGGCACCAAGCCAGGGCCTTTACACGGATCAAACTCATGGGATCCACACAAGACCATATGGAGTTATCCTCTGCCTTTTGCAGATCTAGAAACTGAGGTTAAGCCAATTTGCCAAGGTCACAAAAACCAATCAATGGTTGTTGGTAGGTAAAAGGATAGAGAGAGAAAGTAATTTAATAAAGCATAGCTTAAAAAATGGGGTTTCTTTCTCTGTTGTGTGGTGGGAGAGGCAGGCTGCAGCTTCATGTGGTCACTCTGATTCCTGGTCCATCCATCTGGTCTCTCCACCATCTCCTGCTCTCGTTGCCTGGTCGAAGCTCCTAGAAGGAAGGAGATGGGAGCAGGAGTTGTGAGAGGCAGGGTGCAGGTCCCCACCCAGGTGTGGAGGCACAGCCTGCCCTCTGCCTGCATGCCACCAGCCAGAACCTGGTCACCCGCACCCTTCCCACAAGGAGGGCTGAGAAGTACAATCCTTCCATGGATAAATGCATCCCTTAATAAATTAATAAATTATAATAATTAATAAATTTAATTGATAATAAATTTTTATTAATTATTTTTATTTGGGGTACTGGGGATTGAACCCAGGGACATTCTATCTCTGAGCTAGACCCCCAGCCCTTTTTATTTATTACTTATTTATTTACTTTTTAAATCTTATTTTGAAACAGGATCTTGCTAAGTTGCTGAGGCTGGCCTTGAAACTGCTATCTAACTGTCTCAACCTCCCAAGTACTGGGATTACAGGAGTGCGCCACCATGCGGGCTTAAAGCTCTTTTATCATAGAAAATATGGTCCATGGGTTTGAGTGGACAATGAGAAAGAGTCTCCTTGACCATCCTCTAGCTGGTTTCCTCTGAATCCCCAACTAGGCTTCAACTTGGATCTATAAAGACTTGAACAAAGCCGGGCGTGGTGGTGCACGCTTGCAATCCCAGTACTTGGGAGGCTGAGACCAGAGGATCCGGGTTCGTGGCCAGCCTCAGCTATTTAGTGAAGCCCTCCACCACTTAGTGAGACCCTGTTTCAAAATAAAGAATAAGCTGGGCGTGGTGGCGCACGCTTGTAATCCCAGTACTTTGGGAGGCGGAGACCGGAGGATCAGGGTTCGCCGCCAATCTCAGCGCGCATGCGCGCGCGCACACACGATCGATCAGATCTATCTCTCTCTCCTTTCTCTCTCTCTCTCTCTCTCTCTCTCTGTCTCTCTCTCTCTCTCTGTCTCTCTCTCTCTCTCTCTCTACCTAGTGAGGCCCTCCGCAACTTCGTGAGACCCGGTTTCAAAAATAAAGCATAAAAAAATA
>PVJS01016806.1:0-37016 GCA_004027185.1 Glis glis
AATGATGTTGAACATTTTTTCATGTATCTATTGGCCATTTGTATCTCTTCTTTCGTGAAGTGTCTATTCATTTCAGCTGCCCACTTCTTGATCGGATTATTTGTTTTCTTAGTGTAGAGCCTTTTAAGTTCTTTGTATACCCTAGATATTAGACCTCTGTCAGAGGGATAGCTTGCAAATATCTTCTCCCATTCTAAAATCTTTTTAAAAAAAAAACACAGTATCTTTTGAGCATCCTAGACAAGGTCTGAAAAGATACACTTGAAGAGATGCTTATTCTATTTTGAAATTTAATTTGTGACTACAAACTGGTTTTACTTAGGAGTGTTTTTGTGAGGTGTTGGTCAAAGTCTACAAAACTTCAGTTACAAAAGATGAATCAAGGCCGGGTGTGGTGGCGCACGCTTGTAATCCCAGTACTTTGGGAGGCGGAGACCGGAGGATCTGGGTTCGCAGCCAGCCTCAGCGCTCTCTCTCTCTCTCTCTCTCTCTCTCTGTCTCTCTCTCTCTCTACTTAGTGAGGCCCTCCGCAACTTCATGAGACCCGGTTTCAAAATAAAGTATAAAAAATAGGGCCGGGGGTGTAGCTCGGAGGTAGAACGCCCCTGAGTTCAATCCCCGGTACCACACACACACACAAAAAAAATAATAATAATAAAAAATAGGGCCGGGGGTGTAGCGCAGAGGTACAATTCCCCTGGGTTCAATCCCCAGTACCACAAAAAAAAGAAAAAAAGATGAATCAATGATGATGATGATGCTGGGGATTGAACCCTGGAGCATTCTACCTCTAAGCCACACCCCCAGCCCTTTTTATTTTCCTATTTTGAATCAGGGTCTCACTAAGTTACTGTGGCCTTCAACCTGCAATCTCCCGCTCTCAGCCTCCCAAGTACTGATATTACAGGTGTGCGCCACCACATCCAGTGATTAACTTACCATTAAATAAAACTTTTAGAACTGCTCCATGATACTAAGTCCGGCCAGCGTTGTCACCAGGAGAGTTCAACTTATTTACACTCTGTATTTTCCTGACAACTGTCATACGTAATTTTATAAGGTGATGATCTGAGAAGGAGAGAGAGAAAGGTCATAGCAGGGCCCATGCGTTTTTGCCCCCATGGTGACACAAAGGGTAACGACCCTTTATTTGAAGTTCTGAAGGATATTTTTCTCCTCAGAATAATGAATATAACAAAACTAAAACAATTTTAGTTTTCTGTCACCTTTAATGCTCATGAAATCAAAAGGAGAAGATAGGAAACATGAGATGGAAGAAGAGGGAAAAATCCTTTAGGACAGATGCAATGTGGATTCGTCCTTCTGTCTTTCTTACCTGGAAAATAAATAAATGGTTCTCGATGACTAATAAAAGTAGTCTCCAATAATTAAACACCTTGTCTTTTATATCAGTTATATCACACACACTGGGGATTGAACCAAGAGCATTCTAGGCTGCTGAGGTTGACCTCGAACCTGTGATCTTCCTGTCTCAGCCCCCTAAGTAGCGGGATTACAAGTATGTGCCACCACACCCAGTTTACCAGTTCTCTTATTTAATCTGCACACTAGACATTGTTTGTCCCATTGTACAGATAAGAAAACTGAGGAACTGGGTGGATCCTTACTTAGTGTGTCTGAGACCGTGGCGTGGCCTGGGATTTAAAGTGAAGGCCTTGTCATTTCAGAGCACCTGCTGCCCCAGGGAGAGGCTCTATTTACCACCCGTCTGATCCGAGTCATCGCTCACTCACCTCCGTGGCAACTGGAGGGCGTCGGGAGGAGTGAAGGTGTGCAGTGTCTGTCGGTCTTATCACATCCCGTTCTCTGGACGGGAATTCACAAAGGCTCAGCTGGCCACACAATTACAAGGGAAAGGTAAACAAAGTTTAGAGGAAAAAAATGCTTAAGTAAGTTGAAAGCTCAAAAGAAAAGTATGTACAACGAGCCAGGAAGATCACTAGGAGGCACTGTGATGGTCCAGTGTAGAAGGGCAAGCCTAGGATGCCTGGATGGCGCTCAGAGCCCTCTCACTTTATCATCTCGGGATATTCCAGAGAAGCCAGAAAAAAGTTACTTGAAATACCATCCTATTTTTCATTAACCTTTTTGTTTTTATTTTTATTTATTTATTTATTTTGTGGTACTGGGGATTGAACCCAGGGGCATTCTACCTCCAAGCTACATCCCCAGCCCTATTTTATTTTTATTTTGAAACAGGGTCTTGCTAGGTTGATGAAAGTCTTACTATTTGCTGAGGCTGTCCTCAAACCTGTGATCCTCCTGTCTCAGCCTCCCCAATACTGGGATTACAAGTGTGCGCCACCACGCCCAACTCATTAACCTTTTTCAAAAGTATAGCTGTTGTACAATAAATTTTCCTGACATTCAGTATCAACATTCCCACTCAGAAGAGGGGTGACTTATTTGAGGTCTAAGGACAGGCAGGCTCCATCTCACCCATCCCAGGAAAGGTAGCCAAATCCACCAGACCCCGTTTCCACCCACGAGCCTCCACTTCACCGTGCTCCGGTCACCCTGGACTCCAGGGCCACCCTCGCAGTTACTCCGTCCCCTTCCTGGCCTTTCCGTTTGGTTGTGCAGAAAGTTCCTCATCAAGTGGAGCTACGTCATCGCCCTCAAAAGAACGGAGCAGCCGCCTCTCGTGACTCTTCCAGTCTATGTTTTCTTTGCTTTGCCTTATAAGTTCTTCAAGGTCCATGTTTTATTGAAACATATTCACTTGACCGGAAGGCCACCTGGAGAACACTGTCGCTCTGAAAAGCTGTGTAGTTCAACACAGCCTCCGGGGCAAATGTAAAGGAGGGAGAAAGGGGCAGCGGCCTTGCCATCCCCTTCCTCGCGCCCACACTGGAGATGGCCCGCGAGAGGTGAATAGAAGGACAGCGCTTGGCCCTCAAAGCAAGCCGTCCAGCAATGACTGAGCTGAACGCAGCCAGGTGCAGAGAAGGCGACCAGCGCGAGGAATCCTCCAGCCACTCGGTCAGTGAATGCGCTGGGGATTAGGAGATCTAGAAATGACCCCACAATATTCCGTATAACCAAAGTTAATGAAGAGCACTTCCCTGCTACATTATCAAAGTAAGTGCTGCCCTGTGTCCAGACATATGAAAGGTAGCATGTCAGTCGGGACTTTCAGAAAAATGGAGCAAGTGGAGCTAGATACATAGAAAAAGACTAGGTAGATAGATGATGATCGAGAGAGAGAGTGAGACAGACAGATTCAGTTTAAACAATTAGCTCATGTGATTAGATAAGAGAAAGATTTAGCTTAAGGAATCAGTTCATGTGATTAGATAGATGATAGATGGATAAAGATTCAGCTTAAAAAATTAGCTCATGTGATTAGATAGTAGATAGAGAGGGAGAGATTGATTCAGTTTTAAGAATTATCTCTCGGGGTCTTACTGAGGAAGTTTCCACCTGTACCTATATGTTGGAGTGTTGGTCCTATGGCCTCTTCTAGCAGTTTCAAAGTTTCTGGTCTAATTCCTAGGTCTTTGAACCATCTAGTGTTGACTCTTGTGCACGGTGAGAGATCAGAGTTAGTTCCATTTTCCACAAATGGATAGCCAGTTTTCCCAATACTGCTTGTTGAGAAGGCTGTCCTTTCTCCAGTGTATGTCTTTGGTGCCTTTATAAAAATCAACTGGTTGTAGATATGAGGCTTTGTTTCTGAGTCTTCTATTCTGTTCCATTGGTCTCTGTGTCTGTTTTTGTGCCAATACCATGCTGTTTTTAATACTGTTGCTTTGTAGTATAATTTGAAGTCAGGTATTGTGATGCCTCCAGTATGGTTCTTACTGCTGAGAATTGCTTTAGCTATTCTGGGTCTTTTGTTTTTCCATATGAATTTTATAGCTGATTTCTCTAGGTCTGTGAAAAACAACCAATGATGGTATTTAGATAGGGATTGCATTGAATATGTAGATCTCTTCTGGCAGGATGGCCATTTTGATTATATTTATTCTGCCTATCCAAGAGCATGGGAGGTCTTTCCATCTTCTAAAATCTTCAGTTTCTTTCTTAAGTGATTTATAGTTTTCATTGTAGAGATCTTTTACCTCCTTGGTTAAATGTATTCCTACGTATTTTGTCCTTTTTGAGGTTATTGTGAATGGAATTGTTTTGGTATATACACAATATGAAATTTTACTCAGTCATAAAGGGGAACAAAATCACACCATTTGCAGGAAAACGGATGGAACTCGAGAATATTATACTAAGCAAGTTTAGCCAGTCTCAAAAAGTGAGCAGATGTATGTTTTCTCATATATGTGGAAGCTAGAGAGAGATTCAGAAATAAGGATAACATCAGTTAGAAGAGCAGGGACTCCAAAGGAGTAACTGAGGGGGATTAGGGAAGGGAGGAGGGAGGATGTAGTCAAAAAGAATGTAACAGTTGAAATAATGCTAAATTACACTAAATTACCAATTCCAATCTCAGAGACATGCACCAGGAGGATGAGGGAGGAGGAGGGACCCAGTGGGGAGGGCACCAAGAGCTGTGTGCATGTATTTTTCTGTCACTCTATACCCCAATATGATGTAAAATTGCAATGCAACAAACAATAATCAAAAATAAATTAATTAATTTTTTAAAAAATAATTAGCTCATGTGTTTGGCATGGTGGTATGCCTGAAATCCCGGTACTTAGGAGACTAAGACAGGAGGATCACAGGTTTGAGGCCAACCTCAGCAACTTAGTCAAACCCTGTTTCAAAATGAAAAATAAAAAGAGCTGGGGGTGTAACTCAGAGGTAGAATGTCCCTGGGTTCCATCCCCAGTGCCCCTCCCCTAAAAAAAATAATTAGTTCATGTGATTGGATAATAGATAAAGCTACTTAGTGAGGCCCTCTGCAACTTAGTGAGACCCTGTTTCAAAATAAAGAATAAAAACTAGGGCTGGGGGTGTAGCTCGGAGGTAGAATGCCCCTGGGTTCCATCCCCAGTACCGCAAAAAAAAAAAATTAAAATAGATAAAATTTAGTTTAGGGAATTAGCTCATGTAGATAGAGGATAAATAGATTGATAGATATTCAGTTTAAAGAATTAGTTCATATGATTAGATAACACAGAGATTTAGCTCAAGAAATCAGCTCATGTGATTAGGTAGGTAGGTAGATATTCAGTTTAAAGAATTAACTCAGCTCATTTGATTAGATAATAGAGATTTTGTTTAAAGAATCAACTCATGTGATTAGGTAGGTAGATAGATAGACTTAGTTTAAGGGATCAACCTCGCACGACAGTACAATTTCAGGAGCTAACAAGTATGAAATCCCCTGGGCAGACCAGCAGACTGGAAATTCAGAGAAGAAGTGATGTTCTAGTCTTGAGGCAGAATTCTGTCTTCTCCAGGAGCCTCAGTTTGGGCTCTGAAGGCCTCAACTGACTGGATGAGGCTCAGCCACATTATCATGGGCAGTCTTAACTTAATGTCAACTGATTGCAGATTTAATCACAGCTACAAAATACTTGTACAACGACATCTAGACCAGTGATCAACCAAATGCCTGCTAGCCTAGCCAAGTTGATGCATAGAATTTAGCTATGCATAGGGCAGAACAATTTTCTTTAAAGGAGACAAGACCCCAAGAGGTAGGGTAGGGAGACTCCCAGCATGGGAGGTTTATCTTGGGACAGGGAAAGAAGCCAAACAGATGAAGAGTGAGAGAGATAAGAGGTATCACAGTAAGTGTGTGTGCTTTCTGTAAAAAAGGAAGCAAAGCTAGGAAGTTGATGGTGTAAATCCCTTTCCTAGGGTCTAAGAGGCCAATGAGGCATGTACCTGCATTTAATGAATATTTATTTCACAAGGCCACATACTGTCAAAGTCAAACATTGACTAAGCTTCCATCCCCCCACCTGCTCCACTTGCAGTCAAGACGATGACCTGCAAACCAAGCAACTATATCACAAACTTTCTATTTCCTGTGACAATGTTTTCACCTCTAATTTCTCAGTCACTTTGGTTTTTATCATAGGCAGCAAACCCAGAGAGAGAGAGAGAGGAAAACAACAACAAAAAAAAAAAAAACGGCGACTGAACCCAGGGGCATTCTACCTCTGAGCTATACCTCCAGTCCTGTTTTATTTTTTATTTTGAAACAGGGTCAAAATAAAAAACTAAGTTGCTGAAGATCTCACCAAGTTGCTGAGGCTGGCCTCAAACCTGTGATCGTAGGCCGGGTGTGGTGGCGAACGCTTGTAATCCCAGTACTTGGGAGGCGGAGACCGGAGGATCCGGGTTCGTGGCCAGCCTCAGCTACTTAGTGAGGCCCTCCGCAACTTCGTGAGACCCGGTTTCAAAATAAAGTATAAAAAATAGGGATGGGGGTGTAGCTCAGAGGTGGTAGAACACCCCTGAGTTCCATCCCCGGTACCGCAAAAAAAAAAAAAAAAACTGTGATCCTCCTGTTTCAGCCTCCCAAGTACTGGGATTACAGGCATGTGCCACTGCGCCCAGCCAGAGAGCTCTCTTGAGGGGCCGTTTTGTACGACAGAAATCTAGGCTGAGTGGCACTGTCGCTTGGAAAATGAGTGGGTGGTACCCAAGAACTGTGAAGACGTGTGCAAATGCCTTTATTCTTTTAAAAAATTGGGTGAGAAATTTCATTCATTTTAGGCAAATTTAAATAGAAGCTACTGAAATACACATACATATTCCTAAAAAGAATACTGTGTTATAGCAAGAATGCCTTTATTATCCCAAATTGGCTGCAAAAATCCCTTCAGAGACTTGACAGGAGGTAAAAAGGAGATTTCTTACAGCATCCCAGAAAAGAAAATCCCAGGATAAGAATATTTGCACAATACAATTTTGTTTCATAACACATTCACACTTCCTTTTAATACCCGGCAATTATAGCAAGGATTGAAGGGAGATGGCTGCGGGCAGTGACCGTGGAAGGCGGGAGGGGACTCAGGCACACACGCTGAGACAGGGAAAGGACCTTGGTGACAGGCTCTTGGGAATCCTGGACAATCGAGAGATCACATGAGGCGGTATCATCTGGGTGAAATTTATTTTAGGGTACACTCTGCACTACACCTTGTTTCAGGACATGCCTTTATTCTTGGCTTCTTGTTCAATCCACTTTAAATAGCCCAAACTCCATGTGCGAGGCAATGTGGCCACCGAGCGGGGCATTCAAATCAACAACGGGTGTCTTCAAATGTGTTAGAATCTAGAAAGCACTTGCATATTTTTTTCCCCTGGGCAGTCTTGTAGCTTTTATGGAGTCTTCTCTCTTGCCCAGAAAATGGAGTGATTAAAAAAAAAATAATAATAATCCCAGTATTTGGGAGACTGAGACAGTAGGATGGCAGTTTCGAGGACAACCTCAGCAAGTAGTGAGACTCTCATCAACCTAGTGAGACCCTGTTTCAAGGGGGTGTTGCTCGGAGGTAGAATGTCCCTGGGTTCAATCCCTAGTACCAAGCTAGCAAGCAAGCAAGAGAAGGAGAGAGAGGAAGAAATTAAAGTGGGCGGGGAGGGAATAACTCGTAGGTAACATCAGAAATGAGGTCCATACTTAGAGCCCTACTTACCCTGTGTTGAACAATGCGCGAGAAACAGAAATTCCAAGACCACCATCGCAGTTAAGGCGAGGCTTTAATACCGCGGGACTACCATCCACCAGCCCAGGCTAGAACGGCAGCCCCTTGTGTAGCTTACAGCTCCCTTTTTATAGGACAAGCTGGGGGTACAGAAACAGATTTTTGCAGTTTGGGTTCGAATCAGCCAACCACAGAAAGTTTTCCCTTATTTAGAAGTGAAGTGATTAGTTTAGGGTAGGGGGTTAAACACAGAGGTGGGGGTCGGTTTTGAGGGCTTGGTCCTAGGGTGGAGGTAAGGGCAGGAACTGGTTTTTCGGGTGTTGTCCTTAGGGGCAATAAGGGCAGGAACTGGTTTTCTGTCCTTGGGGAACTAGTCTTGTCCTTGTGGCAGTAAAGACAGGGAGTTTAATTTAGGGTAGAAAACGAGACTAAAAAATTACTTTTTTCTGGGCACATTATCACACCTGTAGGGGCAGGAAGATCAACCCACACTTGGAACAATTCCATCCTGCCTCGATATGAGCCAGCTGAATTCGCTTCAAAATCACAGTGTCCAATGTGCAGCAGACACTGCGTGGGCCCATGGGGATTCCATGGAGAGGAAGTCCAACCACCGATGGCCTCAGAGAGCTTACATTTCAGTGGAGGAGACAGACATGCTCAGAGACGATGACAAAAAGCAAAAAGGAATAAACCAAGTGGACAGGAACCCAAGGACAGTGATTAACACCAAGTCGGGATCTGAGGAATGTTCTGGAAAGTCAAGGAGAGCCTGGTTTTCCATGCTAACAGAGATTGAGATTCTCTTATGTACGCTAACATGTTGTTGACAGGTACTTTTAGGAGAACTTGAGAGAGAAGTTCAATTTCAGTAAATTAAAGAGGGTGCTCCAGGAAAATGAAGGAATCAGAGTTTGCGCTCAGAGTCAGTGGGGCAGGCAAGATGGTGTGAAAAGCCTGGGCTCTCTGTCAAGCAGACCGGATGATGGCTTTGCCTCAAGCCACGCCTCATAATGACACCCAGGTGAAGGTGACGATTCAAGGGAATGTTTAGAGACTGC
Organism: Glis glis; assembly: GCA_004027185.1. Classification (NCBI taxonomy): domain Eukaryota; kingdom Metazoa; phylum Chordata; class Mammalia; order Rodentia; family Gliridae; genus Glis; species Glis glis. The sequence goes on from PVJS01016806.1 coordinate 8,648, forward strand.
CTGACACTTGGTAAGCGCTCTATATAAAACTCAAATCACTGTGCAAAGCACTAAAGGGAGGGAACGGGGTGGGATTTGAGGGAGAGCAAATCGGGCAATGTGTGCATGTATGACTCTTATAGCCTAACACCTATTAAATGTATAATTACAATGCACCAATAAAAAAAAAAAAAGTGTGTGGTTGTAAAAATGAATGGATAAAGAAAATGTGGTGTTTACATACAATGGAGTTCTACTCAGCCACAAAGAAGAACAAAGTTATGTCATTGGCAGGAAAATGGATGGAACTAGAGAATGTTCTGCTGAGTGAGATCAGCCAGTCTCAGAAAGTCAAGGGTCACATGTCTTCTACATGTGGACGCCAGAGAGAAAACAGGAAACAAAAGGGACTTCAGATAAATGAGGAGGGAGACCAGTTGAGTAGTGGAAGGGATGGGGGAGGGAGAAGGAGAGGGGGACAGGAGGCTTGAGGAAGGAAACAGTTCAAATAATGTTATGTCCATATACGAAGGTACCACTACCGATGTCACTAACATGTACAGGGGCGGGGGGACAGAGTGTGTTGGGACGTGGAGGGAAAGATACCAAGAGCTGTGTGCATGTGTGTTTGTATCACATCGAACCTCACTATGATGTAAAGTTGCAATGTGCTAATAAAAGCATAAAAATTAATAGTGAAGCCAGGCATGGTGGCGCACACTTGTAATCCCAGTACTTGGGAGACTGAGACAGGAGGATCGCAGGTTCAAGGACAGCCCCAGCAAATAGTGAGACTCTTATCGACCTAGAGAAACCCTGTTTCAAACTAAACATAAAATAGGGCTGGGGGAGTAGCTCGGAGGTAGAATGCCCCTGAGTTCAATCCCCAGTAACACACACACACACACACACACACACACACACACACACACAAATTAATAGTAATAAATAAATAAGAGACCAATTGAGTAGTGGAAAGGATGGGGGAGGGATAAGGAGAGGGGGAAACTGTCTGTGTTAGTCAGCTTTCTGTTGCTATGACACAATACCTCAGGAAATCAACTTAGAAGAGCAAAGATTGGGCACATGAATACAGAGGTTTCAGTCCAAGGTCAACAGGTCTATTGTTTACGGACCTGAGCTGAAGCAGAACATCATGGCAGAGGAAAGCTGTGCAGCCAGCTGTGCAGCCAGCTGTGCAGCCAGGAGACAGAGAGGGAGACAGAGAGGCAGAGAGGAAGGGGCCAGGAAAAGATATGCCCTTCCAGGAAACACCCCCAGTGACCTACTTCCTCCAACTAGGCACCGTCTCCTAAAGTTCCCACCACCTTCCAATAATGCCATCAGATTATTAGTTCAAATATGATGAGGCCAGAGTTCACATGATCAAATCCCTCCCCCACCCCCCATCATTGCTGATCTGGGGACCATGGCTTCTACCCATGAGCCCTTGGGGGGCATTCTAATCCAAACTGTAACACTATCTAATAGCTATTTTTTAATTTGCCAAATTAAATTCCTCTTCATTTCTTTTTCTCCTGGTCACCATTCATTGGACCTATTTATTCTCCATCTGCTGTATTCACATGTGGTACCCAGGGTGATGACACAATTCACACTCGTCCACATTTTACAGCCGTCTCCCTCAGGGCCTCCCTCACCGTGAGGCTAGTGTACTAATGCTACGACACATACACTGAATGGTTCAGACATGAAAGGACTCATAATGTTTCTTCCCACAATCCCTGTATCAGGAAGTTATTAGGATGTTCCAGAACATACAAAGGATAAGTCAAGAAGAACCAAAACTCAGAATCAAGGAAGCAATGAGACAAGACCAAGGAAGCAATAAATAAAAGTTCCAGAGCCAGGCGTGGTGGCACATACCTATAATCCCAGTGCTTACGAGGCTGAGACAGGAGGATCTCAGGTTCAAGGCCAGCCTCAGCAACTTAGTGAGATGCTCAGCAACTTAGCAAGACCCTTTTTCAAACTAAAAAATAAAAAGGGCCAAGGGTGTGATTCAGAGGTAGAACACCCCTGGGTTCAATCCCCAGTACTAAAAAACAAAGGGAAAGGAAGAAAAGAAAAGAAAGGTTCTAGGATTTTAGATTGAATAGCTGATTAGATAGATTGGACAGAGTTGGTTAAAAGAGAGAGAGACAGATCAGAATATGATAAAGGCAAGAAGGCAAGACAAAAGGAAAATCAATCAGAAACTCCAGGAAAACAAAAAGACGTGCAGGGAAGGAAATATAGGACTACATCTGGTTTTTGCAGTTCATAGAATCCACGCAGTCACAATAATAAAACTATACATTAAGCCGGGTTGTGGTGGCGCATGCTTGTAATCCCAGTACTTGGGAGGCTGAGACAGGAAGATCGCAAGATCATGGCCAGCCTCATTTACTTAGTGAGGCCCTCCGCAACTTAGTGAGACCGTTTCAAAAATAAAGAATAAAAAATAGGGCTGGGGGTGTAGCTCAGAGGTAGAATGTCCCTGGGTTCAATCCCCAGTACTACAAAAAAAAACAAATAAATAAAACTATACATTAATGTTAACTATACATTAATGTTAACTATACATTAACTATGCATTATGTCTTATATACTCCACCTATCACGAATGTATAGATGTAATATTTATTACAGAGCAAAATAAAAGTGTTATTCATCTTGATATCATAAAAGGAAGAGATGACAGAAGTTCAGAGGTGGAAGGGAAGACAGAGGGCCGAGGGTAGGATGGGGCCGACCGGGCCAGGCTCAGGGTGCCACCTGCACGGTCACATGGGTGCCATGCTTCCTTACAAGGGCCTCGGGCCTTCTGGAATGGTCTTTTGTTATCATCTTGAAATCCATAATAATCGTGGGCCGTGGTTCTGGATTCCAAGTTAGAAGCTGGCATCTTCTCAGCAATTAATGCAACAAGAGATAAAGGTCTACTACTTCTTACATAACCCAACAATGAAGGCATTCAGAAGTGGTAGGACTCTATTAAGATATGAGAAGAAACGGAGATGGGAGGTGGAGCTGGACGATGCCCTCAACTATCCCAGCAGAATAAAGAAATCGCAGCAGCAACACAGCAACTCGAGATGCGATCCCACCAGAACCCGCCGAGAGAGATCAAAGGACCTGTCCCTGGCCAACAAGAGAGGGAAGGAGAGGAGAAGGCCAGGGGTCACTGTATCTTATCAGAGGTCCTAATATGCTTTGTTTTGTTTTTCTTCAGCCTTGATTAAAAGGTTCACTTCATTTTTAAACTAACTTTTTAAAATCATCATATAGCAAAGCTATAGTCTATACACATATTCTATAAAATAATGCTATAAAGCAACGAATCATATACATAAGCTTTCTAATTTAACACAAACGTTACATGATTGATATCTCAAAACAGAAAGAAACGAGCACAGAACATGGATGACATAGTTTCTGCCCTCTAGACATGCACTCGTTTCATAAATCATGTCTCTGCCAAGGTCAAGGCTGAGAGGAGAGAGAAGAAATTATCAGCGCCCGTAGCTTGCCATGGTCACGTTTGCTTGAAAGGGCTGCTTGTCCCCTTTCTGACCATAATGTTATTTTAAAAAATTGGACATTTGTGGACACAAGTGCAATTTTTAGCAACTCATCCTTACTTTGGGCCAAAAAAATAGAGCCCTTAGCCTCTGAAAAATGAAGACTACTTTTATTGACTAGTCATTCTAAGTCCAGCCAGTCAGCTGCGTCCCTTGGACTTTCGCTGCCCGGCACAGATACGGTATAATTCGTTTTCAGCAAGGTTGAATGAATGACCTTCAGCAAGCTGCTTCAGCCAAGTTGCTGATGTAGATACAATCTATGAGGACAAAGGGTCGGGAAGATGGCATCTGGTAATGCTGCTAACATCTCATGTCACAAACAGAAACCAGAGTACGTCTGGCCCCGTCATTCAGTCCCGGACACATTCACTTAGGGAAAAGTCACTGAGGCAAGACCCACACCCTGCCTGCCTCGAGATCCGACAGGCTGCAATGAAAGCTCGTCGAATCCTCCTGCCCAGCAAGAATTAAGAAAATGAGGAAATTCTAGCATGAGTCTCATAACCCATTAAGTGTAGAGCCCCAAACTTCTCATCTCCAGATCTTACTTAGTTGTAATATTTTCATAACTTGTCTTCCTGCCAACATGATCAAAGGCCCTTCATTTGAAAGAATTTTTTTTTTTTGGATCTGGGGATTGAACCCCAGGATATTCTATGTCCAAGCCACACCTCCAGCCCTTTGTGTTTTCTATTTTGACACAGGGTCTTTCTAAGTTACGACAGGTCTCACTAAACTTCTCAGGCTGGTTTCAAACCTGCAATCCTCCTGTCTCAGCCTCCCAAGTACTAGCATTACAGGTATGCGCCACCATGCCCAGTTTCCAGGGTTATTTTAACCTAGTTGATCTCCTACTCAAATAATGATCTAACAGTGGAACATTGCAAAGGTCTAGACTCCAACCATTCTTTTACATATATATACATATTTTTTTATTGGCGCATTGTAATTACACCATAGTGAGGTTCAAAGTGATGCAAACACATGCACACCGCACTTGCTGTGTTTCCCTCCGCGTCCCACCCCGCTCCCCACAGGTGTCAGTCAGGTCGGTGGTGATGCTGTCATATATGGACACAGCATTGGTTGAACTGTTTCCTTCTTCAATTCTCCTTTCCCCTCTCCGTCTCCTCCCCCATCCCCTTCCACCATCCTCCTGGTCTCTCTCCTCATTCCACTGCAGACCCTTTTGCTTCCTGTTTTCTCGCTAGCTTCCACATGTGCATGAGAGAGACCACACGGCCCTTGCCTCTCTGAGACTGGCTGCTCTCGGCACAGTGCTCGAGTTCCAGCCATTTGGACCATTCTGAACAGAGGAGGGGAGCGAAGAGGTGAGAGCGCTGAAGCAAATGTTCAGCCGGACCCCAGGGCCTGCGAGCGTGGAATCCCGCACCTCCCTCACTGGAAAGGGCCTTTTTTTAAGGAGATAAGTTTGAGGAAAAAGTGTTGTTCAATGTTATCACGTTGTTCACAGAAAAGCAGAGGTTAAAACAGTGGTAATGGAGGCTCGGGCGAGAGCTCGGGGGTGGGGAGAGGATGGCGCCTGGGGACTGGGTGCAGGTTGGTTGCCTGTGGCAAGAGATTGGTGATACCTGAAGAAGCCAATCCTGTCGCACCTAAAGGATGGTGTGTCCTGGGGGGAAATAAAGGGCCTGGCCTCTCAAACAGAGTGGAAGAGATGGGCCCCTTCCTAAGAGACGCCCCACCTAAGCAATTCCTTTCTTCATAAGTAGCCTGCCTCAGGTAACTCCTTACAGTCATGCAAATCCGACTAAGACAGTATGGCAGAACAAGGGGTGGTGGATGGCTGGTCAGCAAAGGCAGCTGTGAGTGGAGACTCTAGAAGCAAGACAGGACATCGGGATTTGGCTTTCTTGGTTAACTCCACTCCAAAATGTGGCAATATTAGTGACTGCATTTTCTTTTAACTTTTCATGTTTAAATAATTACATAAGAGTTGCAAGACTAGTACAAAGAATTCCCATGAATTCTTTATTCAGATTCACAATTTAACACTTTAGCACATTTGCTTTAACATTCCCTTTCTATATATAACATGTTTTATATATTTATATGTTATAATTTATATACTATGTCATCTTGTTGTTTTTTTTTTCTTTTTCTTTTCTTTTTTTGTTGTTGTTACTGGGGATTGAACCCAGGGACAATCTACCTCTGAGCTACACGCTATTTTATCTTTCATTTTAAAACAGTCTTATTAAGTTGCTAAGGGTCTCACTAAGCGAGGATGACAGGCGTGCACCACCATGCCTGGCGTATTTCTTAATTTTTAATGGGCACATAGTAATTGGAATAGAGTGGGACATTTCAATATACATATGCAATGTGTAATATCAGATCAAGGTTACTGGCACATCTTGACCTCAGACATTTGTCATTTCTTTGTGTTGGGAACATTCAAAATCCTCTCTGTTGGCTATTTTGAAATATAAAGTTAATTACTGACAACAGTAGGGACTGTCGTGTGCTATGAAACATCAGAAGTCATTCCTCCAACCCACCTGCACCCGGTCCCCAGGCGCCGTCCTCTCCCCACCCCCGAGCTCTCTCCCGAGCCTCCATTACCACTGTTTTAATCTCTGCTTCTCTGTGACCAACACGATAGCATTGAACAACACTTTTCTGCAACAACCACACCTAATGACCAGGTCACATGTCACCTTCTGCAGTTACCACAGTAAGAATGGCTTTCCCCGCAGAACACCCCCTCCACCACCACGTGTGTGACACCGACCTGCTCCTGCTGCTGTGGATTAGTGAAGAGTGGCCTGTCACCCCTCTTCTTGCTAGTGAGACCCTCCAATACCTTTCTTTCTCCTCACCCAGAGTCCAAACAGCATCTCGCCTCCTATCGAATAAATATTTGCTTCAATTATAAACCAATGAATTGATCTTTGAGTTAATCTCTCAAAAGAAACAAAGAAATTCAAAACAGGCTGGGTGTGGTGGCACACGCTTGTAATCCCAGTATTTTGGGAGGCTGAGACAGGAGGATCACAGATCCGTGGCCAGCCTCAGCAACTTAGTGAGGCCCTCCACAACTTAGTGAGACCCTGTTTCAAAATAAAATAAAATAGGGCTGGGGGTGTAGCTCAGAGGTAGAATGCCCCTGGGTTCCATCCCCAGCACCAATAAAAAAAGAAAGAAATTCAAAACAGCAACTCCACCCCAGCCACTTTTTCCAGTTATGCTCTTCAGACTTGATGTATTATAATAAGTACCGTGGTAGGCAGCTTTTGATCACCGTCACCAAAATCCCTGACAAGAACAACTTAGAGGAGGAAAGGTTTAGTTTGGCTCATGGTTTCAGAGGTCAGTCCATGGTTGGCTGGCTCCAGCGCTTTGGGCCTGAGTGAGGCAGAGCATTATGGGGACAGGGAGTGGCAGAGGACAGCTGCTCAGCTCTTGGCAGTGGGAAGGAGAGAAAGGAAGGGGCCAGGAAGAAGATAAACCCTTTTGGGGCATGCCCCCAGTGACCTATGTCCTCCAACTATGCCCCACCTCATTGGTAGCTAGATGGACTACCGATGGATTACTCCATTAATGGATTGATGCATCTGATGAGGTCGGACCCGCGTGATCCAATCACTGCCCAGCAGCCCCACCTCTAAACCTTGCTGCATTGAAGACCATGCTTCCAGCACGTGAGCTTTGGGGAACATTCCAGATTCAGCCACAGTAAGTGCATCCATTGAGTTGACACACACTTAGTGAGCATTTACTATTCTGCAGGCAGGCATTGTGCGAGGCACCAAGCAGACAATGCTAACAAGACCCACAGGGCCCTCTGCACATCTTCCCTGGCCTCGGAGCTCATGGGCTGAGGAAGGTCATAGCGAAAGACCCTGAAGTATGGCGGGGAGTGGTGGTACATGTCTGTAATCTCAGTACTGGAGAGGCCGAGACAGGAGGATCGCAGGTTCAAGACCAGTCTCGGCAACTTAGCGAGACTCTCAGCAAATTAGGGAGAACTTGTTTCATAATAAAAGATAAAATAGGGCTGAGGGTGTAGCTCAGAGGTAGAATGCCCCAGTACCCTCCCCTAAAAAAAGAGACCCTTCAATGTGAAGAATGAGGTGAAGGGCTATTGGGGGGCAGGAAAGGACTTGGGGGAAGGGTTCCTGGAGTAATCACTGTCAGAGCCAACAGATGGGTGAGGGTCAGCCAGACAGACTCAGGCATCTCCCTTCATGCATGGAGGCATGTTCCATGATGCTCTGCAGATCCGAAACTACGGAGCGCGCCCACCGAGCCAGCAGCGCTCTCTAAATTAAACCCCAGGCGATCCTCCTTCATGTGGCTCCTGTTATTATAGTCTGAGAACTCAACAGTAAAACACACAGAAATTCCAGCCTCGTTGAGCTTCTGTGTTTTGCGATTTTGTGCAGGAAAAGAAACGAACACATTACAGCCGCCCCCAATCCACGGGGACGTACGTGTTCCTGCACGCCAGCAGATGGCGGAGGCTGTGGTAGGACTGACTGGACCCTCACAACACTATGCTGTTTCCCTTTACACGCATACCTGTAAAAAAGTTTAATTTACAAATTAGGCACAGTAAGAAATTAACAACAATTAATGATAATATAGAACAATTAGAGTGGTCATGTCATAAAAGCTGCTTAAAACTTATATAGCGTCTATTTCTGGAATTTTCCAATTATATTTTCTTTTTCATATTTTGATTGGTACATGGTAATCACACATCATAGAGAGACTCAAAGTGATGGTGTGCTGCACACAGCACTTGGTGCGTTTCCCTCCGCGTCCCGCCCCGCTCCGCCTCCTGCCTTTGAACATGTTAGCGAGATGGGTAGTGATACATTTACATGGAGACATAAGATTATTTGAATTGTTTCCTTCCTTGATCCTCCTTTTTCCCCTCCCATTTCCCTCTCCCAAACGCCTCTCCTCATTTATCTGAAGTCCCTTTTGTTTCCTATTTTCTTTCAAGTTTCCCACGTATGAGAGAAAACATATGACCCTTGACTTTTGAGACTGGCTGATCTCACTTAGCAGAATATTCTCTAGTTCCATTTTCCTGCACATGACATCATTTTGTTCTTCTGTATGGCTGAGTAGAATTCCACTGTGTGTATAGATCACATTTTCTTTATCCATTCATGTGTTGATGGACACCTGGGTTGGTTCCAGAAACTGGCTATTGTGAACTGTGCTGCTATAAGCATGGGTATGCAAGCATCACTATAGTATTTTGACTTTAACTCTTTTGTGGTACCGGGGATTGAACGCAGGGGCGTTCTACCTCTGCACTACACCCCGGCCCTATTTTTTATACTTTATTTTGAAACCAGGTCTCACGAAGTTGCGGAGGGCCTCACTAAGGGGAGAGAGAGAGAGAGAGAGAGAGAGAGAGAGCTGAGGCTGGCCGCGAACCCGGATCCTCCAGTCTCTGCCTCCCAAAGTACTGGGATTACAAGCGTGCGCCACCACGCCCAGCTTGACTTTAACTCTTTTGGAAAGCTGCTGAGGAGTGGAACGGCTGGGTCACAGGGTGGTTCCTTTCCTTATCTTTTGAGGAACCTCCACACTGATCTCCAGTCTTTGTACTCATTTGCAATCCTACAACAGTGTATTAGAGTTCTTATTTCCCTGCATCCTCGCCAGCATTTATTATTGTTTGTATTCTTGATGATTGACATTCTAACTGGAGTTAGAATTTCATGTTATTGATTTCTGGAATTTTCCAATTAGTATTTTGTACTACTGTTAAAAAATAGTATTTTTCTAACCACCACTGACCACAGGTACAAGGTGGATAAGGGAGGGTACCACAGAAAGTGAAACTGCGGATAAGGGGGGGTGACTGCACTGTGGAAAGGCTATTCCAGGCACATGGAACAGCAGATGAAAGGGCCCAAAGAAGAGGCAGATGTCCTGTTCATGGGGATCTTTAGGCATGTACAGTACAAGGTGGAAAGAGGTCAGAGATGGACCGGAAGAGAAAGCGCAGCTGGCCAGAGCCGTCTTAAGGAGAGTGAACCCAGGGTTCCATCCAGGGTATTAAAATGGGAGTGAAGGATGTGATCAGCTTAGAATAATGGCTCAGGCCACAGGGCAGAGAATGGATGAGTGGGAAAGAACAGGGTGACAGGCTTGACCAGCTACTGCAATAATCCAGGCAGGGACTGAGGGGGCTCGCCTGGGCCAGTGGCAGCGGGGACCACAGTGACAGTAGATGCGACTGAGACAAGCAGGAGCAAAGCGGTGGGGTTTGGGGAGATGGGCTTCAGAAGAGGAAGAGGACTCTCAGAACTCTCACTGGAGCAACAGGATGAACTTTCTGAGATGGAGGCGACTGGAAGAAGAAGGGCAAGTTGGGTGGATGTGTTCACAAGTTCTCTTTCATATCTGGTGACACAGGCCTGCCCATGGGACAGGGGGCTGTGGGGATGTGATTCTGGGTGACAGGTGAGGTATGGGGGAAGAAACACGTGTGCGTGATATAAACATGGGTATGCATGTATCACTGCGGTATTCTGGAGTTCTTTTGGAAAGATACCAAGGACTGGTACAGTGGGTCGTATGGTGGTTCCATTCCTAGTCTTTTGAGGAACCTCCATGTTGGTCTCCGTGGTGGTTGTACTAACTTACACTCTGACCGACAGTGTATGCGAGTCCCCATTTCCCTGCATCCTCATCAGCGTTTATTGCTCAATTATGGAACCAACTTAGGTGTCCATCAACAGATGAGTGGATAAAGAAAATGTGATCCATACACAGGATGGAATTTTACACAGCCATAAAGAAGAACAAAATTCTGTCATTTGCAGGAAAATGGATGGAACTAGAAGGCATTATACTAAGCAAGATCATCCAATCTCAGGAAGTCAAGGGTCATGGGTTTTCTCTCATATGTGGAAGCTAGAAAGAAAATAGGAAACAAAAGGGACTTCAGCAAAATGAGGAGAGAGACCAGTAGAAGAGTGGAAAGGGGTTGAGGGAGGGAGGTGGGGAGGGGAGGGGAAAAACAAGGATCGATGAAGGAAACAGTTCAAATAATACTATGTCCATATATGAAGGTATCGCTACCAATCTCACTAACATGTATGGGGAGGGAGGAGGGCGCGGGGTGGGATGTGGAGGAAAACACACCAAGTGCTTGTGCATGTGTGTTTGCGTCACTTTGAACTTCACTATGACGTGTAGTTACAAGGCAATAAAAGTATATTTTTTAAAAAAAGAGCCAGGTACAGCAGTACACGCCTGTAATCTCAGTACTTAGTAGGCTAAAACAGGAAGATCAGCAACTTAGTGAGACCGTTGTTTCAAAATTAAAAATTTAAAAATAGGGCTGGGAATATAGCTCAGAGGTAGAAACACTCCTGGGTTTAATCCCCAGTACCACCAAAAAATCAAAATAAAAATACTGCAAGCAGATTTTCCCCCTCCTGGAAAACCAGCAATTGGTGGAGCAGTGCTATGCCATGTTGTAGATGAGAATTAATCTGAATTTGTTTTTTATAGGGGAGGTCTTTTTGATTTTTGGCTTTTATTTTTACTTGTATTGGTGCATTCTAGTCTCACATCATGATGTGAATCATGGTGATAGTGACATACGTGCACACAGCACCTGTCGGGCTTTCCCCCGGCTCCCTCCCACTCCCCTTCCCCACACAGGGCATTGAGACTGGCATTGGCATTCCCACATATGTACGTAATGTCGATGGAAGTGATTCCTTCATTGATCCTCCCTCCCCGCCCCCTTCCTCTAGACCCCCTCCCCGGCTCCACTGAAGTGTCTCCTCCATTATCTGGAGTCCCTCTGGTATCCCGTCACTCCCTGGCTTCCACATATGCGAGAAACGTGACCCTTCACTTTCTGTGACTGGCGAATCTCACTTAGCATAATGTTCTCCAGGCCCATCCATTTTCCTGCAAATGACATCATTTTGTTCTTCTTTATTGCTGAGTAGAATTCCATTGTGTGTATATCCCATAATTTTGTGATCCATTCATCTGTTGATGGACACCTAGGTTGGTTACATAATTTGGCCACTGTGAATTGTGCTGCTATGAACATGGATATGCATATATTACTATGATTTTCTGATTTCAGTCCTTTTGGAAAGATAGCCAGGAGTGGTGTAGCTGGATCATATGGGGGATCCATTCCCAATTTTCTTAGGAATTTCTCGTAGCCTAGGTAGGGAAGATGAGGAAAACGCTTCCAGTATTTGGGGCTCCTGAAGGAGCCCTGAATGTAAATATTCCCACAAGCTGGGGACCTTCAGGTAAGGTGAGCTTTGTTGGGGGGTGACCCAGAGTCAGGCCTCCAGTGGGTGAACCTCACACTTTCTTAGACAGGGAGGGTTAAACCAAAGGCCCCAAGCCTTCAGGGTCCCAAAGGTGACATCTATTTGGTGGCTCATTCATTCATGATATGTGGTCTGGGTGTCCATCTGTGAGCACATTCTTGTTTTAAGTAGAATTTCTGCGTTTGAAAGAAGATGCGTTGGAGAACAGCGCCCTCACAGAATGCAGAAACCCTTGGTCTAGTGGCATACTCAGAGGCCTACTTCCCCAGAACACTGCCACCGTGGCCCGGCCCTGCCCCTCCCTGTAGACAGAGCAGGGGCGGCGAAGCTTCCCGGCCCTCGGTGTGTCCAGAGACCGCCATGGTGTTCAGACCTCGCCCCACCACTGGTCCCAAAGCCACTCGGCTCTCGAGGTGGCAGACATTTATAAAACCTCTGAGAAGTCAAAGGCAGGGCTGATTTCAGAGTGACCTTCATGTTTCTACTCAAAGGACGGCACCCCATCGCTGCAGGTCCGTCCGCTGGCAGGAGAAAGCTACCAACGTCCAGTAGCTGCTTTTCCATAAGCGTTCTCCATACAGAAGCATCTGGTCCTTACACCACTCTATCCTCTGCGGGTGTGGCCCTCGAGCTGCAGTCAAGAAACCAGTTCAGTGTGCTGTCAACAGCGGCCATTTCCTCCCAGGTTCTCCTGTGCAGGAGAGGGAGGCGGGTGGGGAAGACTGTTTACCTGCATACCAGAGTTACTGCTTAACCAAGCCGTGCTCAGCATGTTTGATAAGAAGCAGAACGGAAGAGACGCGTTTTTTTCCCTTGGGAGTTAGCGATTAACCAACATCTCTGAAAAGTTCAGAGATGTGCTGGATGATGTGAGGAAGGTTCCAGAAGGCAGCATCCACCTGCTGCTCACCTGCGGTCAACGAGCGGTATCTTGGGGAGAGACAGAAAAGCGCCCTGAAGCGATCTCAGGACGAGTCGCAGCTGGGTGTGAGTGGAAAACAGTCTAGCTGTTGAAATGAGAGACGCGTGAAGAGCGAGAGTACGCCGGCCGATGCCTTCCCCACCCCCGACCAACCTGAAAGTCCATCTTGTTCTGTATTGACAACCGCATCCGCGCTACCGAGGACACCCCAGCCGGACCGAACCCTGCCCACGGCCCATCAGTGCACTTCCATGGAGCCCAGTGTTAGCAAGAACCGTCCCTGCTCAGTTTACCTTAGCCTGAGCCCCCACCCTCCATAGCTCATCATCCTTTTGTGTGGGAGGGTGGGGGGTGATTGAACCCAGGGGCGTTCTACCTTTGAGCTACACGCCCAGACCTATGTTATTTTTTATTTGAAAACAGGGTCTCACTAAGTTTCAGAGGGCCTTGCTAAATTGCTGAGCCTGGCCTCGAACCTGAGATCCTCCTGTATTAGGATCTTCCCAAGTATTAGGATTACAGGTATGTGCCACTACGCAAGGTTACTTTCTCTATCTATCTATCTCTATCTTTCTATCTCTATCTCTCTTTTTGAAAGCATTTAAAGCTATAAATTTCCCTCTGAAACTAGTTTTTTTACCTGCATCCCATGAATTTGTGTGTGTGAGTGTGTGTGTGAGTGTGTGTGAGTGTGTGTGCGTGTGTGTGCGTGTGTGTGCGTGTGTGCATGTACATGTGTGTGCGCGTGTGTGTGCGTGTGCGTGTGCGAGTGTTGTGAGTGTGTGTGCATGTGCGAGTGCGAGTGCGAGTGCGAGTGTGTGTGTGTGTGTGTGTGTGTGTGTGCTACTGGGGATTGAACCCGGGGCATTTTACCTCCAAGCTACACTCCCAGCCCTATTTTATTTTTTATTTTGAAACAGGGTCTCACTACGTTGCTGAGGGTTTCACTAAGTTGCTGCGGCTGTCCTCCAACCTGTGATCCTCCTGTCTCAGCCTCCCAAGTACTAGAATTATAGGCAAACGCCCCCAAGCTCATCTCATCACCCTTGATATTTAACTGGGTCCTTCATCCTCCATCATCCCCCCGGAAATGTCTGACCTCTCGGGCCTGTCTTCACCAAGAATCCTACTAAGTTGGTTTTGTCAGAGTCCCCTTTCCCCCTGATGTTTTCTCTCAGGAAATTTCCATCTAGTGACCCTACCCTGCTCCCTGACAATAAATCCCCACTTGCTCCCACTGTGGTCAGCGTTGAGCCCAGCTCTACACTAAGGACTCACCGCCCCTATTATTTTTTGTACTGGGGATTGAACCTAGTGGTGCTCAGGCGGTTTTATTTTGAAATGGTCTCACTAGGTCTCTGAGAGTCTTACTAAATTGCTAAGGCTAGTCTCAAACCTGCAATCCTCCTGTCTCAGTCTCCCAAATACTGGGACTATAGGCATTATACCACCACACCTGGCTCACTGGTCCTATTTCAACAGTCTGAATAAAATCTGTTTTTACCACTTTAACTGCTACCTGGCTCTGGTGTTTCTTTGAGAGTCCCCAATATCACACGTAGAGGTCTACAAAGAAATTCACAATAAACTGAGCTATAATCAGACAGCTCTCAAAGCAAGAAAGCATTCTTTGGCTGTTCAAATCTTTATTTGTTCTTCATATGAGAAATCAGAAAACCCTAGCTGGGCGTGGTGGCACATGCCTGTAATCCCAGTACTTGGGAGGCTGAGACAGGAGGATTGCAGATTCAAGACCAGCCTCAGATACTTAGCAAAACTCTCAGCCATTTAGCAAGCCCCTGTTTCAAAATAAAAAATAAAAAGGACTAGGGGTGTCGCTTGGAGGTAGAATGCTCCTGGATTCAATCCCTAGTACAAAAAAAAAAAAGAAAAGAAGGATGGACAGATGGAAGGAAGGACCGGAGGATCCAGGTTCGCGGCCAGCCTCAGCTACTTAGTGAGGCCCTCCGCAATTTCGTGAGACCTGGTTTCAAAATAAAGTATAAAATATAGGGCCGGGGGGTGTAGCTCGGAGGTAGAACGCCCCTGGGTTCAATACCCAGTACTGCAAAAAAAAAAAAAAAAAAAAAAAAAAAAAAAACTGGAAAATGTCTCACTACAATACAATTAAAAATACTTAATAAAATGTGAAATGCCTTTTAAATGCCTAGCTAGATGTAAAAAAAAAAAAGAGGGACCCCTAGACAAACCTGTCTCAAAGTTACCATGGGGGTTCCGAACTGAATAACATTTCACTTCCAAAGAAGAACCCAAAACCCTATAACCAGCAACCGGAGACTCACCTCACAGACATGGAGACCACCAGCATCCCAGCGGCCAATCGTGAGTTCGTCCTAGTGGCCATCCCAGCATAGGTTCGTCCCAGAGGCCGGTCATGGGTTCATCCCAGCGTGGGTTCGTCCCAGAGGCCGATCGTCCCAGCGGCTATCCCGGCGTAAGTCAGGAGAACTGGAAGAGGCCACCTCAATGGCCAGGCTCTCTGAGCACGGTGGGGATGGAGCGGAGGTGCAGAATGTGGGCACCGCTGAAGCGAGGAGCGCGGTGGTCCCCACGGGGCGGGACAAGAGCAACTCGAGTAGCGCTGAGACCAGAGTGCTGGGGCCCGCGACTAATTAGGTCCTGAGGTTATGCGATCTCTTTCTGGCATTGCTCAGAAACCCAGGCACGAGAGCAGAGAAAAACAGGTTAGCTCGTGAGGTTCTCCCAGGACCAGGGCTCTACGCTGAGCAGTAAAGCCGAGGACGTTTGTTTCACAGCCATTGACTCAAAAAACATGGATTGTCTCGGGTGTCAGACAATGGTCAGGTATTGGGGACAAAACACAAGTGAGACATTTCCCCTACCCTTGGAGAAACCGCAGATTGGAGGGAGGCGAAGGAGCGTGCCAGCGACATCCATCCAGTGTGGCCGCCATGGTGAGGGCAAATGGGGTTCTTCAGAGGCACGTGGGGAGCGGCAAGGGTGTGGACATTGCTTTGATTGCCCCCCAAAGGTCCATGAACGATTCACTCCCCAGAACGGCACCATTGAGAAGGAGTGGAGCCTTTAGAAGATGGAGCCTACTGGGAAATCCTTAAGTCATTTAAGATGTGCCCTCGAAGGGATCCTGGTGTCTCTGTCTCTCCATCCTTCCCTTCCTTTCTGTCTGTTTCCTGGCTACAAATGTGGCCCTTTGCTGTGGCACACGCTCCCCATCATTGCCACCTGCCACCCTCACCAGGACTGAGCCGACGCAGGCACCATGCTCTCAAGCTGCCCAAACCATGAGCTAAATAAACCTTCTCTCCTCAAATGAGTTGCCTCGGGCATCCCCCTGTAGTAGCGTGAAGCTCTCTAATACAATGAGCCTCTAACCCAGCCGTGGAGGGTTAGGAAACTGTGCCTTAGGAAGAGACTTCTAACCTGAGAACCTGAGTAAGAGCGAGAGCCGGCAATAAGACTGCAGGTGGAGGTGGTAGAGGAGGGTGGAGGGTGGGAGTGGAGACTATCAGGTGAGGAGGTTGGGGTGGGGAGATGAGGCTGGAGAGATGGAAAAGACCCAAGGTGCAGAGTCTGACGCCACACTAAAGACAGCAGATGCCAAGGAACGGCTCCGCAGAGCAAGGTGAAGTCAAACTGGCATTAGGGGCAGTCCCTCTGGCCACAGTGGACCAGGGAGTGGAAGTCCTGAAGGCAAGCTCCAAGTTATCTTTTTTTTTTTCTTGAACCCAGAGGCATTCTTGCTCTGAGCTATACCCACCCCCAACCCCCCGGGTTTTTTTAAAACAAGGTCTCACTAAGTTGCTGAGGCTGTCCTTGAACCTGCAATCCTCCCATCTCAGTCTCCCAAGTCTTGGATTATAGGCATGTGCCGCCATGCCTGGCTCAAGTTATAAATATTTCTAGCTGGGCGTGGTGGCACATGCTTGTAATCCCAGTCCTTGGGAGGCTGAGACAGGAGGATCGCAGGTTCATGGCCAGCCTCAGCTACTTGGTGAGGCCCTCCGCAACCTAGTGAGACCCTGTTTCAAAATAAAGAATTAAAAATAGGGCTGGGGGTGTAGCTCAGAAGTAGAATGCCCCTGGGTTCAATCCCCAGTACCACAAAAAAAATTAATAAATAAATATTTCTAACTCCACTGGGTCCAATCCTTTGACTCAAAACAATGAATTTCTGCCCCTCCCCCCCAACTGGGTCAACATTCAAGTGTTAGAGTTAAAGAAGGTGACAAAGATAAGGGAGGGGGGTGAGCCTCAATGTCAGCCTCAGAGCCCAGACAGGTGTGCGAGACAGCAGGTCCCTCACCGCAGACTTTGTCTCGAGACACTTTCTTTTGACTCCTTCTCTCATCCGCCAATAGCACCCCTTCCTGCCTCTCTCCACGTCCTCTGCCATGGGCCCCTGCCATGATGTCCTGTGCCACAGGACCAAAGGCTACAGGCCATAGACTGGAGGCTCTGGAGCCGTGAGCCAAATAGACCTTTCCTCCTTATAAGCTGATTGATTGTCTCAGATATGTTGTTGCAGTAGCAGGAAGCTGACTCACACACAGTTCAACCCACAACACTTCCCAAGTGAGTCCTATAGCACATGAAGTTTGGAATGTTATCACTGCTCTGGGAACTTAGATGAGGTCCAGCAACAGCCCACGAAGGAGCCAGTCCCCCACGGTCACACAGCACCCGACAGGCCACAGCTCTGCCCACCTGGTCTGATCAGGAGAAGAAAGGTTCGGACACACATCTCTCTGTGGAACACAGAAGGGCCCTGGAGTCCACATTTCCAATCCGCCCATCCAGGTTTTTTCTTTTTTTCTTTTCTTTTCTGTACTGGGGATTGAACCCTGCAGGGGGCTCTATCTTCAAACTACAGCCCCACCCTTTCTTTTTTTTTTTATTTTTGAAACAGGGTCTCATGAAGTTGTGAGAGTCTCCGTAAATTGCTGAAGCAGCCTTGAACGTGCAATCCTCCTGTCTCAGCCTCCCAAATGCCAGGATTTCAGACATGTGCCACCATGCCTGGCAGGAATTCTTTCCCCATTGACCAAAGCACCAGGAGGTTTCCTTGGAGACAAGGGAGGAAAGTGTTGGCCTTGGCATATACATTTGTTCATTTCACTGTCAGTAACATACTTGAAATTGTTACTTACTGAAATGTTTTATTACATGCCTGTGAAACATAATATGCGATATAATTTACTCACACATATTTTAAAAATAACAAAGTTGCTTTTTAAGAAGATGGAGGGACTGGGGCGCAGCTCAGTGGCAAAGTGCTTGCCTAGTATGCATGAGTCCCTGGATTTGCTCCCAGAACTGCAAAATAGATAAATTTGTGTGTGTGTGTGTGTGTGTGTGTGTGTGTGTGTGTGTGTTTTAACTGGGGATGAACCCAGGGGTGTTCTACCTCCAAGTTACACCCCCAGCCCTTTTTATTTTTATTTATTTATTTATTTATTTATTTTGCGGTACCGGGGGTTGAACCCAGGGGCATTCTACCTCCGAGCTACGCCCCCGGCCCTATTTTTTATACTTTATTTTGAAACCAGGTCTCACGAAGTTGCGAAGGGCCTCACTAAGTAGCTGAGGCTGGCAGCGAACCCGGATCCTCCGGTCTCCAGCTCCCAAGTACTGGGATTACAAGCGTGCGCCACCACGCCCGGCTTATTTTTTTATTTTGAGAGAGGGTCTTGCTAAATTGCTGAAATTGGTCTCAAATGTGTGATCCTCTGTCCCAGCCTCTCAAGTACTGGGATTACATGCTCGCACCACCATGCCTGGCTTTAAAAATTAAAATAAAATAAAAACTAAACAGAAAGACAGGGTTTTCTCTCTTCCCTCCAAACCCAACAGAATCCAATCAGTGGTCTCTGATCAAAAAGAAAGAAGTGGGTTATAAAAGAAAGTGCCGCTGTGATCCGGGAGGAACCGCAGCGCCCTGGCTGGTTCTCTGCTTGCTGAACGCCGCGGGCGGCGGCGGTGGGATTCGCCGGGGATGAGGCGAGCGGCCCTCCGCGCGGGTGTTGTTATTCTGTTCTTCTGTTGATTCACTGCATCATCAATCATAAAAATCAAAACTGACACGCGAGACAAAGGACCAAGGTCTCCCCAAGGCCTGCCCTCGGCCTGGCGACCTCGCTTCTCTCTGCAAGCGGGGCTTCACCTGGGGGCTCTCCACCCACATTCCACTGGCCCACTTTCTGGGGGCAGGAGGGAAGCCGGTCACACAACACTGCAGATGCTTGTTTCCCGGTTGCTGGCTACTCAAAATAATGCTCTTTATGGGCACGAGGCTGCCCGCGATGCCAGGGATCTGGCCCACCGAGGCTGAGCACGGCGCGGCACGCCACCCCGAGCCATCAGGGTGTCCTGACCGTCCTGTCCAGGGCATGCGCGCCACCCCGAGCCATCAGGGTGTCCTGACCGTCCTGTCCAGGGCGTGCGCGCCACCCCGAGCCATCAGGGTGTCCTGACCATCCTGTCCACGGCGTGCGCGGCCGCTCCGGGGGCTCCCAAGGGAACGCTGCATATACTCGGGTAGGCACGCAGTGGGCTGCAAGGATGGGTCCTAGGGATGAGTGGCAGGCGTGGGTGCAGTGCACATCCTTTGTCACCTCGTCACTCTGGCACCGCATGTACGCACCCCTGCCCCCACCCTGGCAATCCAATTACCCCTAAGGAGCGCTGTTGAGACCAGATAAGGATGGACTGGCCACAGTTCCTGCAAAGGCGCAGAAGGTGAGCACCCACCCCTTCAAGTCAGACACGGGAAAGCAAGCTTCTGTTCTCTTGGCTTTGGTGTGCGCGCGTGCGTCTCTGTCTGTTACACACAGGGCATTCGGGATGTCATCACTAGACAGAGAGAACAGGTCACAAGACCTGTCCGTGTTCACGCTGGATCCCGCACTCCCTGGGGCGATGGTGCTGGAGGTGTGTGCCAGGGCTGGGGACACAGAGGGACTCAGAAAAGGATAAGTGAAGCCAAGCGCGGTGGCACACGCCTGTAATCCCAGTAGTTGGGAGACAGGCAGGAGGATCGCAGGCCAGCTTCAGCAACTTAGCGAGACCCTCAGCAACTTAACAAGACCCGTTTCAAAGCAAAACTAAAAAGGGCTGGGGATGTAATTCAGTGGTAGAAAGCCCCTGGGTTTAATCCCCAATGTGGAAGGGAGGGAGGGAGGGGAGAGGTAAAGGAGACACAGCTGGAACTAGGACTGGCGGATGGACAGGAGCAGGCACAGTGACCCAGCCGGGTGGGGGCAGTCCCCAAGGCCAGGCAGTAGGCGCACACGTGGAGGGCCTCGGGGAAGCCAGAGGGCTGAGTGGGACTGAGTGGGGACCCGGGTAGAGAACCCCAGAAAAGCGCATAAGGGTCAGAAGGAAGCAGGGTTCCTATCCTGGGAGTGTGGGTCTGCCCTGAAGACCGGAGGTTTTGCAAGGCAAATCAGATTCTTCTTAGAGAAGGCGAAGAATAAATCAAAGTGCAGCAAAAAGAGAGGCAAGGCCAGCCGAGAGGGCAGGCCTGGTCAGAGGAGCGGACGCAGCCCTGGCCTGAGGCTCGGCGGGGGGAGGCTGAGCCCTGGCTGGCCACAGGTCCCTTCCTGGGGGCTGGTCAGAGGCGGTGTGAGCATTTCCATGAGATTCAGAGATTTCCACACGACACTGAAGCAAGACATGAGCACACCTGTGTCACGACTTCCGTATGCTAAGGAGCTCCTCCGCACGGTGTGTGAGGAGGAGGGGGGAGGCTTAAAACCCAGCCTCCAGCCCACGATGCTCTCCATGTAGCGCAAGTAGAAATATTGCTCCTACTTGGGCGTGGTGGTTCGAGGCCAGCCTCACCAACTTAGTGAGGCTCTCATAAACTCAGTGAGACCCTGTTTCAAAATAAAAAATAAGCCGGGCATGGTGGCACACGCTTGTAATCCCAGTACTTGGGAGGCGGAGACCGGAGGATTCGGGTTCGCAGCCAGCCTCAGCTACTTAGTGAGGCCCTCTGCAACTTCGTGAGACCCGGTTTCAAAATAAAGTGTAAAAAAAATAGAGCCGGGGTTGTAGCTCGGAGATAGAAGGCCCCCGGATTCAATCCCTGGTACCGCAAAAAAATAATAAATAAATAAATAATAAAAATAAATAAAAAATAAAATAGGGCTGCCAGGCGTGGTGGCGCACACTTGTAATCCCAGTACTTGGGAGGCTGAGACCGGAGGATCCGGGTTCGTGGCCAGCCTCAGCTACTTAGTGAGGCCCTCCGCAACTTGGTGAGACCCGGTTTCGAAATAAAGAATAAAAAATAGGGCTGGGGGTGTAGCCTGGAGGTAGAATGCCCCTGGGTTCCATCCCCGGTACCGCAAAAAAAAAAAAAAATAGGGCTGGGGGGTATAGCTTGGAGGTAGAATCCCCAGTACCACAAAAATAAATCAGGAAACCCTGAAAACTGAGCCTCCTCCCCACCCCCATCACATAGACCATCTTCTCAAGACCTGTGGTTGAAGGTCTACGACCCCAGCCCGTCCTCCTCACCCTCTGCCACCGGAGCCCATGGAAGAAGCCGTGGGAGGGCAGCTTACGTTACTTGCACCATGAGGGACACCGGGAGGTTGGCTCAATGAAGCCAGAGGGATTGGGATCCCAGCTCCCTGCACCCTACTCCCAGCCATACACGCATGGGGGAACCCCGCTCTGTAGCTGTGAGTGTTGAAGAGGACAGGGCGGCGCCACCACCCTGCCCAAGAGGACAGTGAGCGGGTGGAGGAGCGGCCTGCAGCGCCAGAGCCCGATGCAGATAGGACTGCGTGCCTTGGCTGCCTTATGCATAAAATGTGGAGGCCAACACCTGCCCCAGATTAGTAGAACTGAAGATGTAATGGCGGGCACGGAGCATCCTGCCACACTCCTTCATATTTTGATTTCACGTTCCCGATGTTCCCAAGAGAGAAGCAGGAAACAGTGGTGGTGACTCTCCTCCCTTTTACTCATCTCTGAAAATCCCAGTTATTTTTTCCCATGGCCGGATCGGAGCGCGCCTCAGCTGAGAGCTCCCAATCCTGACCGCTCGTCCAGATTGTCAGCAAGACTCCTTAGAACAGGGGTTCAGACATAAGAACAGCTTAGTGGGTCTTGGCAATGCAATTTATTTTATTTTGTTGTTGTTGTTGCACTGAGGATTGAACTCAGGGGCATTCTACTTCTGAGCTACAACCCCAGTCCTATTTTATTTTGAAACAGGGTCTCACTAAGTTGCTGAGAGCCTCGCTAAGTCACTGAGGCTGCCCTCAAACCTGGGAACCTCCTGTCTTGGCCTCCCAGGACAGGGATTACAGGGGCACGCCACCACACCGGGCAGCAAAGCACTTTTTTTAAAGCCACCTCTACCCCCAGGAAACCTGTTGTTGACCAGGGGCCAGGGAGCCCCCACACACGGCCTTCGAGAGCCAGGTGCTGGTGCAGGTCCTCTCCCGGCGGTCAGGGTTTGGACAGCTCAGAGAAGGGCAGGCCCTTGACTTACAGGTTTGTTGTTTTTGTTGTTTTAATGTTGGAATCAGGGGATTTTTGCAATAAACAATATGTATGCCTCCTTACAAAATAATGTAAACCAATAACTGGTTCCTATAATCCTATTTTTTTTTTTTTTTGTGGTACCAGGGATTGGACCCAGGGGCATTTTACTTCCGAGCTACACCCCGGGCCCTATTTTTTCTTCTTTATTTTGAAATCAGGTTTCACGAAGTTGCGGAGGGCCGCACTAAGTAGCTGAGGCTGGCCGCGAACCCGGATCCTCCGGTCTCTGCCTCCCAAGTACTGGGATTACAAGCGTGCGCCACCACACCCGGCATAATCCTATTTTTAAAAGGCCTTAAATAACTCTCCAATGCAAAACCCACTTAAGCAGACTTACTTCATTTTATGGGCCAGTTCTAAAGTTGAACCAGCAGCATTCCAAGAGCAACGCTGAACCAAACGGAGTCATTTTGTGTCACCGCCACACAGGAGACCCATGCTATGACATCAGACCAACAGGTTCCACATGGTGCAGACAAAAGGGAGATTATTCGTGTGGCCCTCTCTGCCCCCTTGTCCTGGGGCAGTGTTGGCATGGCCCTAATAGAATTCTCTGTTCTGCTTTTTTTTTTTTTACTGAGGATTGAATCCAGAGCCCTTCTAACTCCAAGCTATACCCCCTGCCCTACTTTATTTTTTATTTAGAGACAAGGTCTCACTAAATAGTATCTCACTAAGTTGCTGAGGCTGGCCTCAAACCTGCGGTCCTCCCGTCTCAGCCTCCCAAGTACTGGGATTATAGGCATGCGCCACCATGCTGGGCTTCTCTGTGCTCTCAACTGAGCCAGTCTCCAGCACGGAAAAATAAAGTTTCTCGTCCGAGGATCTGGCTGCTGGTGACCCAGAGATAAATTCAGCTGATGTGCCCCCCCCATAATGTTTCAGGCTTCACAATGGTGACCTCAAATCTACACTGAACAGCAGTCCAGCCAACGCGCTGAGCTCGATAGCCCACTTGCTGCCTTTTAATTAAAATTCCACCTCGGTGTTTTTGTTTTCAAAGGAAGGATGGGGTGCACCGAGGTCACTGGGTACAGCCAGGCGCTGCCAGGGAAGAACGCCTGGCTCTGTGTTTACACTCCAGCAGCTCCTGGGAGGGATTTCTAACAACTTTCAGAATGGTCTCCCCATATAAACAGCCTCCATGGCGTGATATAGTCCAGCAGGAAAGACGAGCAAATGTAAGGTATTGACTGGCAGATGCCTGCCTGCCTGCCTGCCAGTGCTCCCTGGAGCACCAGGCATGCAGCTATATTTAGCACCCGCATTAATGTACTGCTGAACAGTACCCTTTAGGAGCACCCCATAAATCAGAGGAGGAAAGATTACTAAAATTTATGAAGCAATCACCATGAAGACCCCCTGGGCACAATCACCATGATAAATACCTTGTTAAGTCCTGGCCCATCCCTACCTTATGTTCCCCATTAACATGAGGGATCCATTACTTCCCAAAGCCGGCTGCATTTCAGAGCTCTGCAGCAACCTAGGCCCAGTCCAGCCTGACAAACCGCTCTCAGAATGGAAGAGAAGAGCCGGCGAAGCAAGCCTGCTTCCTTCCCCGACTTTCCATGGTGAACTCATGCTTATTATTATTATTATTGTTGTGGCCATGTTGTTCTTTTCAATAGCAAAATCATAGCCAGGCGTGGTGGCACACACTTGTAATCCCAGTACTTGGGAGGCTGAGACAGGAAGATCTCAGGTCGGAAAACAGCCTCAGCAACTTAGCAAGACCCTCAGCAGCTTAGCAAGACCCTGTTTCAAATTTAAAAAATTAAAAGGGCTAGGGGTGTCTCTTGGAGGTGGAGCAGCCCTGAGTTCAATATCCAGTACCAAAAAAAAAAAAAGCAAAATCATTAAACACAGAAGGAAAGAGGTTTTCCTGTTTACCTCATTAAAATAAGGTCACAAGCCAGGGGACAACCCTGTGTTGAATGGTGAATCTGGGTTCTGGGGTTAGAAGTGCAGGCTCTTCACATTGTTTGAATCCCCCCAACCCTGAAAATGAAAGGGAAGGGGCACCTCCCTAGAGGAAGAAAGAAGGAAGAAGGAAGAAGAAGGAAGGAAGGAAGAAAAGAAGGAAGGAAGAAAAGAGGGAAGGAAGGAAGGAAGGGAGGGAGGGAGGGAGGGCACAAGTCGGAGTACTTCTCACAGTACCCAGCACATGGTAAATGCTCAGGAAACATGAGTTGTCATTACGATGGATGGCGATGATCCCCCCACAGGACGAGAGTAATAGAAATGGGAGATTCTGAGCACTGACTTCTAAACTTCCTTCCATCTCCGCAGAGCCAGAGAGGGTGCAGGGAGGACGGAAGAGCAGGAAGTGGTCTGTCCTGCAGCAGGGAGCACCATTCATTCAAAACGTGAGTGAGCTCCTGCGTGCATCAAGGGTTCTGCGCGTGGGTGTGGCCTTCTCTTTGTCTCTGAGTATCCCGACCCACGCTCAAAGGTCACAGTGAAACAGACCCACGCTGCTACCTGATGGCATTCAGAGAGCAATTTCCTTTTCCATGGTGATTCTCTGGCTACCATTCATGGCACACGGTTTTCAGAAATCAGCTGAGCTTGAGCAGATGTTGGTATAATTGGGCCAAGACCTTTCATGTAGGGGGATGACAGACAGACCCACATTAAGTCCTTTTGCCTTAAAACCTCGGTGTCTTTTAACCAGGCCAGACTTCCAACAAGATGGAGCTGTTGAACAGGACAGTGCTAAGAGTGTGAGCAAAGGTCTTTCTGTGGCCATAGGTATGATGAGCAGCCTAGCATGCGAAGATCTGAGTAACAGAGAACAGTGGGGTGCCTTGCCCCCACTCCGGGGAAACAGAACTAACTGGGACGTGCAAACAACAGAAGGGACAGCAGCTGCCTCGACCTCCTCACGCCCCGGCACCACTGCGTGCGAAGCCTGCGAAACGCTCAACTTCTGCAGGCCTTCGTTCCTTCCATTCATAAAAATGCAAACAATAAGCCAGGCACGGTGGCACACGCCTATAATCCCAGCACTTGGGAGGCTGAGACAGGAGGATCACAGGTACGAGGCCAGCCTCAGCAACTAAGCGAGGCCCTGTTTCAAAATAAAAAATAAAATAGGGCTGGGGGTACAGCTCAGAGGTAGAACGCCCCTGGGTTCAGTTCCCAGTACAAAAAAAAAAAAAAAGCCATGAGCCCTAACTCCAAGGGTCTTATGGGGAATCACTGAGGGAACCTGGCGCCTAGTGGGTGTGGGAAACAAGGAGCGTCCTCCCTGGAGAGCAGCCTTCTCTACCTGGGGCTCCCCCTGGGCAGTGAGGTGTGACCTGCCCTCCTCTACCCCAGTATCTGTATGTGGATGGACTCAGCTTACCAGGAACGCGGAAGCCGCCTTTCCGCTTCTCCGCTCCGCTGAAACTCCGCACTTGACCTTCTAATCTGCAAGGCAAATGGACTTCGGGAGGGGTTCATTTTCTTTCCTCTTTTTACAGCATTTGATGTTGACTGGTTTCTGTCTTGGGTGTGTGTGTGTGTGTGTGTGTGTGTGTGTGTGTGTGTGTGTGTTTGGTTTCTATGATATGATATTGTGGCAGGTTGTCTCCTTATTTCACTCCACTTTTTTGTCACCATAACCAAAATACCAGACATGAACAAAGTAAAGGAGGACAGGTTTGTGTGGCTCACGGTTTCAGAGGTATAGTCCATAGTCAGTCCACGGCAGACATCATAGCGGCTCGGCTCATGGTAACCGGAAAGTGACCGGCAGATACAGTCCCAAGGCCACACCCCTGCTGACCTACCTCCTCCAGCCACTCCCCCCTGCCTAAGTGACCACCCAGGTGGATCTCCAGGTGGATCTGTTCATTGATGAGATAAGAGCTGTCATCATTCAATGACTTCATCTCTGAACATTTTTGCATCGCCAATACGTGAGCTTTTCCAGGGACTTGTATATTCAAACCATAATGCCCCTGCCTCTCTGACTCTTTCCCTCCAAGTCTGTTTCATGGGTGCCACCTGCCCGTCTGGTTCATACCTGTGTAATGCCCCAGTGTTTCCAGAACTCTTTTCTCTTTTTATTCTCTCCTCTTCATCGCTTATTCATTTCAATAGCTTTAACTCTCTTCCTAAAACCATGGTTCCCAAATCTGATCTGTGATCCTAATACCTTTTCCAAATCCTAGAGCAGGAGGGGGGAGATTCAAACTCCTGCTGGGGCCAGGCAGGTAATACAAAGAGCTCAGACAGGCTGAGCTGGAGGACTAGAGGGAGTGGCGGGGACTATAGCAACGTGTGTTCACTTACCGTTCTAGTCAATTGTTGTCATGTAAGAACGAAGTCCCATGATTCTTAAGCTTAGTATTTGGCAAGGGAAGTCAAAAGGACAGATTTTAACAATCCCTTGCACTCTTCTTCCCCAACCTGGGCTGGTAGAATGGCTCCCACAAAGAAGGATGGCGAGAAGCAAAAGGGCCTTTCTGCTGTCAATTGAAGGTAAACACGCCGTCAACATTCACCAGCAGGGCCAGGGAGAGGGCTTTGAGAAGCACCACTCAGGCACTCAGACAGATCCAGAAATTTGTCATGGAGGAGACTCCAGATGTGTGCAAAGCTCAACAATGCTCTCTACCAAAGGAATAAGGAAGTTCCCACTCTGAATCCAGGCACAGTCATTCATGAAACATAGGAGGTTGACGATTCCCCAAAGCAGCTCTATACCTTCATTACTTACATCCCCATCACCACTTCCAAAACCTCTAGTCAATGTGGATGAGAACTAACTGGGAACTGCTGATACTCAAAGCTCTAACTCCCCCCCCCAAAGGTGCAGATTTTAACAAGCAGTTAGTTTACAAATGATTCAATTTCTAGATGTTGTTCAGCACAGCCCCACGCACAGCAAGCAAACTGCCCCCGAAAGCCAAGTGTGGCCCACGAGCAACTAATTTACCTGATCTTTCCAGACCCATAAGCTCAGCTGCCATTGTACGCCTGATCTGAATGTCTCTCTGGTACCTCAGCACCCGACCTATTCCAATCTGAGCCAGCCTCCCCAAGTGAACTCTTCACACTCATGTCTATAATTCAAACATTCAATTAGTTGCTTCCTTTGTGATGTCTGCTCTCAACTGGACAGCCCTGCTAGGTGGTCTTTTCGGTGGGGCGAGAGCCTCAGTATAACGCCATGGGCAGCAATTGTTTGGGGTAATGCTACGGTGCCCTTACCGGTCTCATGTTCTCTTTCTCCCCAAGTTATTCTACCTCTGTACTCCTGACTGATTAACCTTCTTGAAACTCTAGCTTTCACCTAACTGCCCTACACAAAAGCTTCAGCTTATTATAAACCCTGAAGCTTGGTCTATATATCCCCTCTCAACCTGGCGTTCAAAGGTCCTCCATAATCTGAGGTGATGCTACCAGCTGTCCCTAAATACACTTTCTTCCTTCTGTGTGACAGAACGGCCAGGGACTTGCTGGGAACATGGACACCAGAGACACAGAGCACACTTGTCAGGCTCTCTTGCAGCTAAGTGTGTCCATGTGACTAAGTTCTAGTCAATGAAATGAATATACACAGTTCTATGTAACAACTTCTGTAAACCTTCTCTAAGAGATAGGACGCATATACCCTTTGTTTACCCTCTCCTTTGTCCCTTTCTCCATTGTCCTGATGTCTAGAATATGATTATATTAGTGAAGGTTCCCCAGAGAAACAGAACCAAAAGGATCTATAAAGAGACGTATAAAAGATTGTTATGCCAGGCACGGTGGTGCACACCTGTAATCCCAGTACTTGGGAGGCTGAGACAGGAGGATTGCAGGTTTGAGGCCAGCCTTAGCAACTTAGAGAGATCCTGTTTCAAAATAAAAAATAAAATAGTGCTCAGGGTGTAGCTCAGAGGTAAAATGCCCACACACACACACAAAAAAAAGTTAATATCACAATGATGCTATCCTCTTGGACATCACCGAAAGGCCCACACGTAGAGAAGCATGATAGAAGGAATGTGGGTCCCGGGTGCAACGGAGCACCATTCCAG